>JAMYXO010007791.1:0-11670 GCA_033310375.1 Conus canariensis
TTTTAAAAACCCCAAATGTTTTGCGTGTTAAAACAGTTCTTAAGAAAAATATATACACCCCAATTAACCCCAAAATTATTTTTCATTACGCTAAATGGCTGAATTTTTTTAATTATTCCCAAAAAATTTGAGGTTTTGTCTAGAGGCTTCAATTTTTTAAAATATTAGTCTAATAGAAGATTATAATCAAATATTTCTCGCTTTATTTAAGGATCTTTTAATTTTGTTCCCCAGTCCCATTTTAGTAAGGGATTCTTTTTTCCCTTTCTTCCCGCCTTTTTTAATTTAAATTTTAAAAAATAATTAAGGATGGAATGGTTGGGGGATTTCTGAGTTCTTCTTACAAAAATTTTGAGGGGGGGCGTTTTTTTGTGTAGTTTTGAAATTATACAGGGGGATTATTTTCCAATTTTTTTTTTTTAATGGTCAACACCCCAAACGGATTGTGCCGGATGGAGTGCCCCTTTTTGTTTGGGAAAAAAGGTTTATTACTTTCAAAAAATGGTAATAGTTTGTTGATGAAGATTTTAACAAATTTATTGTTTTTTTTGATTGTTGTATTTTTTAAACCCTTTAAATTTTTCTTTTTTTCTTGCGGCAAAATGGGGAGTTTTTCCCCATTTGTGTTGGGGGAATTGTAATGCTTTTGTGATATGGTGGAAAAAAATTTTCAAAAAAAATTTTTGTTAAAGTTTTAACCCAAACCCCTTGATTGTAAAAAGGAAGGGCTTTTTAATGGTAATTATGTTTTAAAAAAATTGATTATTGTTTAAAAATTTTTTCATTGACTTGAAAATGGGGAAAATTTAAAGGGTTGTTGTTTCAGTTTAAGGGGAGAAAGAGAACCCTTTTTGTTTTAAAGGGTTTTCGTCTTTGTTTTGAAGTTGTAATGAGTGTGGTTTTTAAATTTTTTTTTTAATGTTAGGGGGGTAAATATGAAGATATTTGTGGGTGTTTTTGGATTTTTACAAAGTGTGGTTTTGTATTCGTTTGGGGGTAAATAAATTTCCAAACGTTGTTTAGATAACCATTCTTTGCGTTTGTTCACGGATCCGCTGCTTGGCTAAGTTTTAATTGTGTTATTCCCTCTATCCTTTTGGAGAAAAATAGATTTTGTACATTTTTATTCACCAATACTTTGTGCAACAAAATACACACGGTCATGCCAAAGACAATAACAATATTTCTTGCTCTTTGTTTTTCGATGGTTGATAAAATCGCTAAATTTTGGTGGGCAATGTTTCAATTGTTTGCCTTTACTGAAAATATTCTTTTATTGCTGGTCAAATCTTTAAATGTGTAAGTGATGTCCCTGTTGTTTAAGTCTGTCGTTAATAAAAATCTAACTGCTCCATTCTTTGCTTTTCATAGGTGTCTTGTGCAGCGGGTAGTTGCTCCTAGCTTTGTTATGTCTTTTTCTTCTCCGTTATCCGTATTTATAAATGCGTAATTACTTCGCTAAAACAAGGCATTAACCACAGGCCACCAATCATCATTACGAGTGAAGCCATTTTTATAAAAGTATTTTTTAATTTTACATATTGATACTGTCTGGAAATTATTCCTTGCTTAACTAGAAAATCTTTCGTAGCAAATGAAGCTGTAAAAACAGCAATCATTTGTGAGTCTTCAAAGTCTAGTTTTCCAAGATCTGTGGTTTTTTTTTAAAGGCGTTTTACCAAGCATTGTGTATCTACACTTAGGCTCAATAAAAGCAGAATGGTATACAAAGGGTTTGTAATAGTTTTTTCGGTGCTCATTTTTAAAAAATAAAATTATTTTCATTAATAAAACATGAACTGCGATGATTTACTTCCTGAACTTACAAATGATCAAGTTGATGACCAAGTATTATGGCGTCAAAAGGAAAGGTGTATTCTTTAGCAGCATGTGGAAAAACAAAAAAAGTACCTTGGAAATGAATTCAGCATAAAACAGATTCAACAAATGTCACGCAAGACATTGTAAAGTATCACAACAGGTATGAAGCGCAACTGGGTCAAGAATGGTAAAAGTGTTGGGCAAACGGTTCTTAGTTTGTACACAAAAATAGTTAGTAGATTTGCTCCCATTGAAATTTCGAACAAGATTTATGTATGATTTAAACGCAGGGTCCAGTTTTAAAAGTCATTAGAGTCTCTAGGATGTGATTATATTACAGATTTGGAACATTGTTATCGCCATTAATCATGGGTATTACTTTAAAATTTTAGTTTTTTTCCCCCCAAAATGCCCCAGAGAAAATAGCAGAAAACTTGATGGAGAAAGTGAATAAAAAGCCCCCCATCCTGGGGGTTGCGAGGAAAAAAAATTTGCGAGTGGAAAAAAAAAAAAAATTAAAAGTTTCACAGAATATAATATAATGAAAAATAACACCGCCCAAAAGTTGTTTCAATGGTGTAAAAAAAAGTTGATTAAGCCTCAAACCAAAGTGCTGGATTATTTTGGATTAAAAGGTTGGATTTTTGGGTATTGCTGTTGGGGGGGGGGTTTTTAGTTTTTTAAAAAATATAAAGAAAGAAAAAAAAAGCAAAAAAAAAATTAACCCCAAAAAAGAAGCCAAAAAAAAAAGATCCCCGAAGCCCCAAAAAAAAAGTCATTTTATATTTAATGGAAAAATATTTCAAAACCCCCAAAAAAAAAAAAATAAGTGAAAGGGGAAAAAAAACTTAAAAAAGAAATGACACGGGTAAAACTTAAAAAAGGAAATTTTTAAAGGGAAAAGGGTTGAAAAACTTAATGCCTTGTGACGACTTGTTAAGAACTTGAAAAAGTATTTTAATTTAAAAAAATTTTTAAAAACTTGATTTTTCTTTTTAAGAATTGTAAAAACAAAAAATTTAAAATAAGAAACGTGATGGGGCCCAACCTTAAAAAAACCTAGCGACTTAATGACGATTTTTTTCCAAATTTAAAAAAAAAAATTCTTTTCCCGGGGGAAAAACTCCCCTTTTGCCTTTAAAGTAGTATCTATTTTAGCCCCTTCTGGCCCCCGGCTTACTCAATTTCACAATAGCCGAGCCGAAGCCCGGGACTGGGGTTTGTGTCAAGTTTAACATTTAAAGGGGCCCCCGGGGCCCCCCCCAAAGGGGGCATTGTAAAAAAATTTAGCCCGGCCCAAAATTTTCCCCCGGGTGTTTAGTAAGGGGTTTTTCGTATTTTATAAAATTTTGGCGGCTAAATTCCCCCCCAAAATAATCTTTTCCCCCAAATTTTTTGATTAAAAAACCAGAAATTTTTTTATTTAAATCAAAAAAACATTTAAAAAAAATAATTTTTAAAAAAATATTGGGCTAAAAAGTAAGGTAAGATGCCCCTTTTTTTTTTTGCTTTTGGTTTTTGTTTTAACAACTTTAAAAAAAATTTATTAAAGGGAAAAAAAAAACAATTTTAAAAAATAGAACCTTTTTAATTTTTTAAAACGTTTGTTTTTTAAGTAATATAAAATCTTTAAGTTAAAAACATTGGGGATAAGGGTTTCAAAAGTTTTAAATACTTGGGGTTTTCATGGCTTGGAAAAATTAAAATTTTTTTCCCTGCCCTCAAGTGATCCCTTCCTTTCTTTTGTATTGGGTCATGGGGGCAAAACGCCCGTAAACCCCGAAAATGGTTTACTGGGGCGGCTATAAAAAAGCCCGTAAAAATAAAAAAAGGTTTTCCCCCGGTGCGGCTATGGGAAGGACCCCTAAAATGGGGGTGGGGGGGGTTTCCCCAAATTTAGACAAAGAAAAAAGGAAAAAAAGTATAAAAGTATACCCACTGTTGGAGGATATTCCCCAAAAACCCCCTTTACCCCGGCCGGGTTTTTATGGCCCTCTGGGTTTTGGCTTGGGGCCTAGGGCCATAGGGTTAAGGAGATCCCGAGGTGATCAGTAAGCGGCCAGTGTTTAAGGGGTTTTTAAAAATTTATTTTACATTTGATGAATGGGGTGTTAATTTTATAAAGGAAAAAAGAAGGGTTAAGCAAAAACTTAAAAACAAAATTTTCTAAATTTTGGTTAAAAAAACCCGAAAATTTCCCACACCTTTTGTTTTGTTTTTAAAGTGTTTTTATTTGAGAAAATTAAAAAAGGGGAAAAATTTGGGAAAGCCGGGGGGAAACCCCAGCAAAAAAGGCTTTAGCCCGGTTTGGGGCTGGCGGGGGTGGGTGAGCCCCGAATGCCCATTTTATAGTTCTTGAATTAACAGGGGATCATTTATGTTAAAATTTGACCGGCCCCAAAATTTAAAATTTATGCCCCTTTTACCCAAAATTTAAAGCTCTTTGGTCGAAAAACATTTTTTTTTAAAAATTTTCAAAAGAAAAAACCTGCTTAAAAGCTATGTGTCTGGAATCATTCCCCCGAGTTGCAAAATACAATAGGTTTAAACCAATTTCAAAAAACATTTAGTAAGCTTTTCTTTGGATGATTTGATTATTCGATTAAAAAAAGTGGGATGGTGGCCCAATTTTTTCGGAAATTTTGGCAAATTTAAGGGGGGTTTTGGTTTTTGAGAGAATTTTTGGGTTTTAAGTGTGGAACCCGGATCCCCGGGGGAATTTCCCCGGGGTTTTTCTGAAGGAAAGGGGGAAAAAATGGGAAGTGTTTGCCTTTTTAGGGGGGGGAGTAAAAGAAAATGCCCAATGGATGGGTAGCGGGTGTTATTTGAGCATGGTATTCGGGTTCTCCGTGGGGCTAAAAAAAAGGCGCTGTAGGTTTCCCCCGGGGGGGGGTGATTTGCTTCAGGAAGTCAGGACCCTTGTCGTTTTGTTTTTAGGAATGAATGGAAGGCTTCGGCCCATTGATTTGGGTTTACCTTTTTGTTTATGAGGGAAAAATACTTAAAAATCAGTTGGTGGAGAGAAACCAGGGTGTTGTAAATGGGAGCTTCGGGGAATTTGCATGAGTTTTAAAAGGGGTTATGCTTAATTGTTTGGGACCCGTTTTGTTGGGTTGCGTGTTGTGTGTGTATGTGTAGGTTTACTAATGATTCCCTTGGGGGAATAAAAAAAACTTGGGATTTATTGGTACAAAACGTGTGATGGGTGGGGGTGGCCCGTGATTCCCTTGGGTTTAAAGTAAATTGGGGTTTTTTTTTTGGAAGAATAAAAAGGGTTGGCCCCGGAAGTGTGGATTCATTAAGGGAAAATGAAACCCCCGGGTTTTTTGGGGTAAAAAAACGGGAAGCAGGGTTTCTTCGCCCCTTTTTTGGGTTGGGGGGTAAGCAGTGGAGGTTTCTGTTGCCTTTGTTTTGTGTGGGGATAAAAGTGGGGTTGTGACCTCGGAGGACGATGAGAAAATTGCCCCCCTGTGGGGGGGTTGACAGCGACGTGTTAGGTTGGAGCCCAGAAAGGGGGTGCCAGAAACGGTGGGGGTTTGAGCCCGAGAAGAATGTGGGAGAGGGAAGGAGCCCCTTTCCGGGGGGGGGGAAGTGCTTTGGGTCGGGGGACTCGGTTTTGGGGGGTTTGGGTAAGCTTTTGAGGGGTTCCCCCCTGGGATTTTGGCCAAGGGGGGCCAAAAGTGTGGGTTCGTCGTAGTCGACAGTGGGGGAGGAAATGAGGGGAACCGGAAAGTGGGGTTAAGGACGTTTTATTTGTTTTATTATAAATGTGGGAAAAAAAATAGTGGAAAATTGTTTTTTGGTTAAATAAAAAAAACTAAAAAACAAGGGAAGCGATTTTGAGCTGTTGTTGTGTTTACAATTTGTAAGACAGATAAGTGGTTTGTGGGGTGGGGGCTGGGGTCAAATTTAAATAAAAATTGATTTTTTTCTAGAATGTTATTTTTTTGTAATTTTTTTCGGGGTGGATTTAAGGTGCGTGTGCCCTTTTCGAGGGGCGTTTTTGGGTTTTTGAAAGGTAAAAAATTTTTATACCCCCCGTCCCCGAAAATTAAATCATATTTTTAAAAACCCCAGGGGGCGGGGGGCCCCCCCAAAAAAAAACCCCCTTTTTTTGCTAGTTTTTTTTAAAAAATAGGGAAAAACCGTTGAAAGTAACCTTCCAAATTTAAAAAACTCCCATAAACCCCTTTCCCCCCCCCTTTTCCCCCTTTTAAACCCCCCCCCCCCCTTTGTTTTTAAAATTTTTTTCTTTTTTGGTTTTTGTTTGGGTTAAATGTTTATTCTTTTTTTTAAAAGTTGTTGTACTATAGAAAAACATTACCGTGTTGTTTGTTCAAATTTTGTTGAAAGAATGTGTTAAAATTTTGTTGCCTAATTTGATATGAAAAGAGGCAGTTTAACAGTAAAAGTAAAAAATAAACAAATGGGCTTTTGTAAAGGTTGGGGGTGGATAAGGGGGAAAAGGGGGTAGGGAAGGGGGAAAAAGAGGAGGACAATTAAACCCAACACCTTCGTTGGTTTTTTTTTTTTTTTTTTTAAATCTGGGTTTGGGTGAACCAACCTAAAAAGCCTTTTAAAAATAAACAATAAAAATCATAAAAATGAGGTTTTATACAAAAATATATACAGAAAAACATAATAAATCAAATTAAGCCAAGATTAAGGTGCAGGATTTATAACAAAAAACACGAAAGGCCTCCCCTTTTGCGAACGGTAAGAGGTAAAACATATCTTTGCAATCACTAACAAAATCATATCATAACCCATGACATTAACCATGGGGATCCCCGTTGCGAAGGGCAGGATCAAAAGATAATAATTTCATTATCGTGAATTAAGAAAAGGTATCCCCGATGCGAAAGGCAGGATCAACAACATAATTATTTCATTATCATAACATTAAAAATTGAGACTCCCGCTGCGAACGGCAGGAGTTACTACAGTCAAAAGCATGGATCATAATTTCATAGCGAAGAAAAGTATTATGAATGTACCGGGTGAGCTCCTCTCTTTCCCCTTCTCTCTCTCTCTCTCTCTCTCTCTCTCTCTCTCTCTTTTTGTGTTGTGTGTGTGTGTGTGTGTGTGTGTGTGTGCGCGTATTTCTGTGTGGTGTGGTGGGGTGTGTGTGGTGTGTGTGTGTGTGTGTGTGTGTGTTTTCTGTGTGTGTGTGTGTGTGTGTGTGTGTGTGGTGTGGTGTTCTATGTGCTTCTGTGTATGTGTCTCCGTGTGTGCGACCAAAACAAACAAACAAATAAAACCAAATGCGTAGTGTCCCGCCGGCAAAACCATCAACCACATCGGCAAGTTACACATAGCACCACCTTCCCGAAGTTGAAGTATGGGTGCCTTAATGGCAGGATAAAAAAAAAAAAACGGTCATACGCACAAAAGTGGGCAGAATAATCAACTTTGGGGATTGTTGACACTCTACGAAAAAAAAAAAGGTGAACAAAAGACAGGCACCAAAAAAAAAAAAAAAAAAAAAAAAAAAAAATCGCCCAATAGGGGACTCGAACCCCTGACCCCCAGATTAAAAGTCTGATGCTCTACCGACTGAGCTAACCGGGCTGTGGGAAAGCAGTGACAGCCGGTGACTGGGGTGATACATCAACGGTACTTCCCCAGTAGTTTCCAGTGATCGGTGACGTCAGGAATAGTGCCCAGGTTTTCCCGGTGGCTCCTTGTGTGTTTATTTGAGAGAAGAGTATCTCCACGGAAAACACAGATCGCTTTCCAAGCTTTCGAAAAAATAAATAAATAATGAATAAATGAATAAACACATACATAAATAAATAAACGAATAAAAAAAAGAAAATTATGAAATAATTTTAAAAAGAAAAGAATTTAAAAATTTCTTGCCGAGGCCACTTTGTCATGTGCAAATGCACGCCGACCATTATAGTGGGTAAAACAGACAACACAGGGTGATTGCGACCATTATAGTGAGTAAATAGACAACACAGGATGATTGCGACCATTATAGTTAGTAAACAGACAACACAGGGTGATTGCGACCATTATAGTAAGTAAAGAGACAACACAGGGGGATTGCGACCATTATAGAGAGTAAATAGACAACACAGGGTGATTGCGACCATTATAGTGAATAAATAGACAACCAGGGTGATTGCGACCATTATAGTTTGTAAACAGACAACACAGGGTGATTGCGACCATTATAGTTAGTAAACAGACAACACAGGGTGATTGCAACCATTATAGTTAGTAAACAGGACAACACAGGGTGATTGCGCCATTATAGTTAGTAAACAGACAACACAGGGGGATTGCGACCATTATAGTTAGTAAACAGACAACACAGGGTGATTGCAACCATTATAGTGAGTAGACAGACAACAAAGGGTGATTGCGACCGTTATGGTGAGTAAAACAGACATGCAGGGTGATTGCTTTATTACCGGTAGAATGGGCAGTTGAATCAGAGGACGAAAATAGTCGACAACGTCGTAAGGAGAGGGAGGTGTGTGTGGTGTGTGTGTGTGTGTGTGTGTGTGTGTGTGTGTGTGTGTGTGTGTGTGTGTTTGTGTGCGTGCGTGCGTGTATGTGGTGTGTGTGTGTTGTGTGTGTGTGTGTGTGTTTTGTATACGCGCGCGCGCGCGCGCGTGTGTTTGTGTGGTGTGTGTTGTGTGTGTGTGTGTGTGTGTGTGTGTGTGTGTGTGTGCGTTGCGTGCGTGCGTGCGTGGGGAGTGTGGGTGTGGTTTTGGGTGCGTGCGTGCGTGCGTGTGGTGTGGTGTGTGGTGTGTGTGTGTGTGTGTGTGTGTGTGTGTGTGTTGTAAATCGACGAGATATCGCGGAAAAGTCCAGATTTTGTTGCTTGCTAAGGCCGAAACCAGCAAAAAAAGCCGTTCTGTTGTGAGGACCAGGGAATTTCGTTTCAAAAACCCAAATATTATCGTGTGGCACCCGTTGTGCTAAACTTCTTGTTGTTGACGTTGTTGTTGTTTGTTGCATTGTGTGTGTGCGTGTGTGCATGCGTGCGTGCGTGCGTGCGTGTGCGTGTGTGTGCGTGCGTACGTGCGTTGTATGTGTGTGTGTGTGTGTGTGTGTGTGTGTGTGTGTGTGTGTGTGTGTGAGTGTTCCATTTTGCTTGTGTGCGCGTGTCTCTGTCTGTGCGACCAAAACAAACAAACAAACAAATCAATAAACAAAGCATTGTGTCCAACAGGTAAAACCCTCAACCATCAGCTTGTGTGTGTGCGTGCGTGCGTTATGCGTGCGTTGCGTGCGTGGTGTGTGTGTGTGTGTGTGTGTGGTGTGTGTGTGTGTGTGTTCCATATGCCTGTGTGCGTGTTTTTTTGTCTGTGAGACCAAAACAAAAAAACAAACAAACAAAACAAATCAACAAACAGAACTTTTTTTTTTTTTTAATAAAAATTTTTCATGCAGAAAACATGACTTTTTCATCCCATAACAAAAAAATTTGAAAGAAAAAAAAAAACAACCACCTCCCATACTTTTCATTTTCAGATCACCAGATGAAGTTTAAGATAGAAACAACATAGCCCCAATTTACTTTTAAAATAAGAGGGTGTAGTACATTAATGAACAAAATTAAAACCCTTTTTAATAATTTTTCACACACACACACACACACACCCGCGGGGCGCGCACGCCCCGCGCGAATCTGAAACGCATCCCCACAAAAAATTTGGGATTGTCAATCTAAAAGGGAAAGTGAACCCCAAAGACTTCAAAAAAAAAAAGAAAAATTAAACCCCCATAATTAGTAGCATTGAAATATATATTATGACAGAAGCATAACAGCCATAATCATTACACAAAAAAACACGAACTTTTTAGACAGGGGAAAATAAGGGGTTTTGTATGTCAGCCACTTTAAAAAAAAAGTTGTAAAAACAAAAGCTTAAATATGCTTTAAATTTTTCTCGATTTTTATCTTTTGTTAAATTTTTTTAAAAAAGAAATTGTTTGGGGAAAAGGTTTCCCCTTTTTAATTTTGGGCCTGTGTATCGTAATGTTTTGCTAGTAATATTTAAATATAAAATATCATCAATTTTGTTTAGTCACATCGAAGCCCAATAAAATTAAGGATGCCTTTAAATTTTCCCCATATTTCTCTGCGTTGCCCACATTTTCTTTAATTAAACCAGCAAGAAATTTCCCAAAAACCTTTTAAACCCTAAAAACATTTCAAAGCATATGGTCAATACTATCTTTATATAAACCACAAAAACTAATTTATCATTATCACCACCCCCATTTTTTTTAAGATAACATTAGTACCTAGACACCTATGCAATATTCTCAGCTAAAACCTTTTTCAACTTTTTGTCTTTAACTTTATGTACGTTCAAGAAGCATAATTTCCATTTTTGACGAAAACCCACATTTTCTGATCCCATTTTTCAAAAACTTTTGCTCGTAAATTATTATCAATCATAAAATCATAGTATAATCTAGAGGGCCTTTTTTGAATGGCGAACAATTTTTTAAATGAGGTTTTTTAATTAATTTTTTGTTCTCAACAACAATATTAGATTTTCTTATTAGTCGTTATACTGACCCCCATAGCCCGCAAAAGTAAAAAAAATTAAAAGTTTAGATTATACTTTTTTCCCCAAAAAAATCTATGAGACAGAAAATGTCCATTTTCATCAAAAAACTGAGCAAGATGAAAAACGTCTTTGGTTTTCCCTTTTTTTAAAAAACAATAAATTTTTTTCCCATTTGAATTCGGTTGGGTTTAGCAAAAAGGCTCAGCAAGAAATTCAGCAGAGGGTTTTTTGGGGTAAAATTTGTAAAAAAAAAATTTTATAAGCATCAAAGACGTTTCCCCTTTCCCAAAAAAAATTTTTATGAAGTAAATTTTGAAAAATAATTCTGGGCCATAATTTTTTCAAAATTGGAAACTTAGGGAAATTTTAAGTAAAATATTTTCCATTTAAAGGGCCGATTTTTTAGCCCCGCGAATCCAGGATAATTTAAGAGATGTGAAAAGAATGTTTTTTAAATCAGGAAGGCCAATACCACCATTTTTAACCTTTTTTGACTATTTTTCCCACCGATTTTTTCCGGTTTTTTTTTCCAGACAAATTGATAACAAACTTTTTGACAAGTTTTAAAAAAGACATCAGGGGGATTTTTGGGAAAGTAACCCCAGATGAAATCAGTTTTTACAGAAAATTTTGGATTTTTAAAAATTTAACTCTGCCAAGAGGCATTATCTGGCGTTTTAAACCCCTATTTAAATTAAATACTTAACATTGGCTAGTCTTTCTGAATAATTAATATTTTAAAAAAAACTTTCAAATCATTCGTAAGCCCTACACCAAGTATTCGAAATTTGGATGGGTTCCAGTCGAAGTCTAAATCTCTAAATATCGGATTTTACAGTTTTTTCTACTTCCCGCCATAAATTTCACTTGACTTACCCAAATTCATACGAAGGGCCTGAGACCAAACCAAATCTACATAGGCATCAAAACATGTTTTTAAAAGACTTACGATCTCCTGCAAGCAGGAACTCTGTATCATTTGGCGTACTGGGGACAGTTTGTGTTCTACATCATTAATTTTTTTAAATTTTTTTTGGATATCAGGATTTTCCCTGACCATTATTGCTAGTATTTCTACACATAACACAAACAAATAGGGAGGGGAAAATTTTGGGGTCCCCCCTTTTTTACAACCTCCTTTTTTACGTTAAACCAGTTTGAGACCTGTTTCCCTTTAAAGATGACACCGACTTTAAAGTTTTTATAAAAAGTCCCCTTTTCCTTTTTCAAATATCATTTTTAAAAAAACCAAAAACCCTCTTACTTTTTAAAAAAAAATTCCCAATTTAAACCCAATCAAAGGCTTTTT
>JAMYXO010007792.1:5000-11670 GCA_033310375.1 Conus canariensis
GAGGTGGGGGGGAGGGGGAGGGGTGATGGGGGGTTAATGGTGGAAAACAGCCGCCTCAACCCTGCCTAGTGCGGTGGAGAAGGCACTGGCATTCTGCTGCTGGACGGTGGTGTTGTCCAAGAGGTTCCACTCCAGAGGTGTGCTAATAAAAAAGGAGCCTCTATATTGTTCTGTTGCAGTGGGTTGTATAACGAAGGCTCTACTCATGTTGTAGGTCTGCCTTCGTAGGGGGTTTTGGCTGATACCGTCTGTGAATGTGGTCTTGATTCTCCGCCTGGTTTGATCTGCTGGGGTGAGGAAGGTTTCGGCTGGTATGGCAGGGACCAGGTCGCCTGGTTTGTTCTGCTGGGGTGAGGAAGGTTTTGGCTGTATGGCAGGGACCAGGTCGCCTGGTTTGATCTGCTGGGTGAGGAAGGTTTCGGCTGGTATGGCAGGGTCCAGGTCGCCTGGTTTGATCTGCTGGGGTGAGGAAGGTTTCGGCTGGTATGGCAGGGACCAGGTCGCCTGGTTTGATCTGCTGGGGTGAGGAAGGTTTTGGCTGGTATGGCAGGGACCAGGTCGCCTGGTTTGATCTGCTGGGGTGAGGAAGGTTTCGGCTGGTATGGCAGGGACCCGGTCGCCTGGTTTGATCTGCTGGGGTGAGGAAGGTTTCGGCTGGTATGGCAGGGACCAGGTCGCCTGGTTTGATCTGCTGGGGTGAGGAAGGTTTCGGCTGGTATGGCAGGGACCATGTCGCCTGGTTTGATCTGCTGGGGTGAGGAAGGTTTCGGCTGGTATGGCAGGGACCAGGTCGTCTGGTTTGATCTGCTGGGGTGAGGAAGGTTTCGGCTGGTATGGCAGGGACCAGGTCGTCTGGTTTGATCTGCTGGGGTGAGGAAGGTTCGGCTGGTATGGCAGGGACCAGGTCGCCTGGTTTGATCTGCTGGGGTGAGGAAGGTTTCGGCTGGTATGGCAGGGACCAGGTCGCCTGGTTTGTTCTGCTGGGGTGAGGAAGGTTTCGGCTGGTATGGCAGGGTCCAGGTCGCCTGGTTTGATCTGCTGGGGTGAGGAAGGTTTCGGCTGGTATGGCAGGGACCAGGTCGTCTGGTTTGATCTGCTGGGGTGAGGAAGGTTTCGGCTGGTATGGCAGGGACCAGGTCGCCTGGTTTGATCTGCTGGGGTGAGGAAGGTTTGGCTGGTATGGCAGGGACCAGGTCGCCTGGTTTGATCTGATGGGGTGAGGAAGGTTTCGGCTGGTATGGCAGGGACCAGGTCGCCTGGTTTGATCTGCTGGGGTGAGGAAGGTTTCGGCTGGTATGGCAGGGACCAGGTCGCCTGGTTTGATCTGCTGGGGTGAGGAAGGTTTCGGCTGGTATGGCAGGGACCAGGTCGCCTGGTTTGATCTGCTGGGGTGAGGAAGGTTTCGGCTGGTATGGCAGGGACCAGGTCGCCTGGTTTGATCTGCTGGGGTGAGGAAGGTTTCGGCTGGTATGGCAGGGACCAGGTCGCCTGGTTTGATCTGCTGGGGTGAGGAAGGTTTTGGCTGGTATGGCAGGGACCAGGTCGCCTGGTTTGATCTGCTGGGGTGAGGAAGGTTTCGGCTGGTATGGCAGGGACCAGGTCGCCTGGTTTGATCTGCTGGGGTGAGGAAGGTTTCGGCTGGTATGGCAGGGACCAGGTCGCCTGGTTTGATCTGCTGGGGTGAGGAAGGTTTCGGCTGGTATGGCAGGGACCAGGTCGCCTGGTTTGATCTGCTGGGGTGAGGAAGGTTTCGGCTGGTATGGCAGGGACCAGGTCGCCTGGTTTGATCTGCTGGGGTGAGGAAGGTTTCGGCTGGTATGGCAGGGACCAGGTCGCCTGGTTTGATCTGCTGGGGTGAGGAAGGTTTCGGCTGTATGGCAGGGACCAGGTCGCCTGGTTTGATCTGCTGGGGTGAGGAAGGTTTCGGCTGGTATGGCAGGGACCATGTCGCCTGGTTTGATCTGCTGGGGTGAGGAAGGTTTCGGCTGGTATGGCAGGGACCAGGTCGCCTGGTTTGATCTGCTGGGGTGAGGAAGGTTTCGGCTGGTATGGCAGGGACCAGGTCGCCTGGTTTGATCTGCTGGGGTGAGGAAGGTTTCGGCTGGTATGGCAGGGACCAGGTCGTCTGGTTTGATCTGCTGGGGTGAGGAAGGTTTTGGCTGGTATGGCAGGGACCAGGTCGCCTGGTTTGATCTGCTGGGATGAGGAAGGTTTTGGCTGGTATGGCAGGACCAGGTCGCCGGCAATCTTGTACAGCATGGTGAGTCGAAGCTGTCTTCGGCGGTCCTCCAGAGGTAGTAGTTGGAGGTAGATATGTTCATTATGGGTCACGGATGATGCCCGATGTTTATTGTACCAGAATAGCCGTTACTAATGGCTGTAAATTATAATTTTGTGATGTACAGTTTAAGCAATAACGGTTTATAAACTTAAGTGTAACCAAGTTCCGTAAAGAGCTCGGTAGTATCCTTACCTTAAGGATATTACCGAGCACTTTACGGAACTTGGATATAAACTTAAATGTAACCAAATTCTGTAAAATGCTCCGTAGTATAGTTGTTAGTATCCCCGCCTGTCACGCGGGCGAGCCCGGTTCATTTCCCCGCCGGGGAGAACAGTATTTGTTTTTTCTTTTCTCTTACATACAAAATTTCTACCAGCAAAAGGCGAGAGAGAAAGTGCTATAGTGACTGATATACATATATATTTTTTTCTTTTTTCTTTTTTGTACTACTTACTGGGATACATTTATAATTTTGCTTTGCATCTTGTTTCTTTGAAAAAGAGACCGAAGGATCATTGTGCCTAGTTCTGTGACAGCGCTATAGTTTTAAACTGAAACATACTGTCCGACGTATAATGATTCCCTGGGCCTGGAAACACCCAATGTTTGTGAGAGTTCCCCAGTTTACTATGTGGGTGGTGGTGGTGGTGATGGTATCCTTACCAAAGTTCGTAGGCATAGTGGTTGACGCGGCAAATGCCCTGACAGCAACACTTGCCACAACAGTACCGGCGGTGGTAGTAGTAGTAGTAGTAGTAGTAGTAGTAGTAGTAGTAGTAGTAGTAAGTAGTTGTTGTTGTTGTTGTTGTGTTGTTGTTGTTGTAGAAGCAGCTGCAACGGCAACAGCAGTAGCAGTAGTAATAGCAGCAGTAGTAGTGGTAGTCTTGAAGGAGTAAAGAAGGGAAGGAGGAGGAGGAGGAAAAGGGAAGAGGGAGGGAGGGAAAGGGGAGGAACGGGAAAAGAGGAGGAGGGAAAAGGGGTGGGGAAAAAAGGGGGGGGAAAAGGGGGGAGAAAGGGGAAGGGGGGGAGGTGAGGAAGAGGAGAGGGGGAGGGAAAAGGAAGGGGGGAAGGAAAAAGAGGAGGAGAAGGATAGAGGGAAAAAAAAAGAGGAGGTAGGAAAAGGGGAGGAGGGAAAAGGAAGGGGGAGAAGGGAAGGGGGAAAAAAGAAAAAAAAAAATTTTAGGGGAAGGGGAGGGGGTGGAGAAGGGAAGGAGAAGGAAGAGGAGGAGGGTGGGGAAGGGAAAAAAGGGGGAAGGAAAAGGAGGGAAGGAAAGGGGAGGAGAAGGAAAAAGGAGGGGGAAGGAAGGGGAGAGGAGAAGGAAAGGAGGAGAAAGGAAGAGAGGGGGGAAGGGGAAGAGGAAAGAGGGGGAAGAGGAGGAGAAAGGGGAAGGAAAAGGGGGAGAAGGGAAAAGGAGGGGAGGGGGAGGGAAAAGGGAAAATGAGGAGGGGAAGGAAGAGGAGGGGGAGAAGGAGGAGGAGGGGGAGGAAAGGGGAGAAGGAAAAGGAGGGAGAAGGGAAAAGGGGGGAGAAAGGGAGGTGGGGAAGGGAGAGGAGGAGGGGGGGGGGGGGTTTTTGGGGGGGGGGGGGGGGGGGGGGGGGGGGGGGGGGGGGGGGGGGGGGGGGTTGGGGGGGGGGGGGGGGGGGGGGGGGGGGGGGGGGGGGGGGGGGGGGTTGGGGGGGGGGGGGGGGGGGGGGGGGGGGGGGGGGGGGGGGGGGGGGGGGGGGGGGGGGGGGGGGGGGGGGGGGGGGGGGGGGGGGGGGGGGGTGGGTTTTGGGGGGCCCGGGGGCGGGGGGGGGGGGGGGGGGGGGGGGCCCCCGGGGGGCGGGGGGGGGGGGGGGGGGGGGGGGTGGGGGGGGGGGGGGGGGTGGGGGGGTGGGGGGGTTGGGGGGGGTTTTTGGGTTTTTTTTCCCGGGCCTTTTTAGAGCCCCAAAGCCCCCGGTTTTAACAAAATCGGTTCATTTTCACCGCATGAAGGGGCCCCACCCCCCAACCAGCCCAAACCACCACCCCCCCAAACCACCCACCGCTCCCCACACCCACACACACCCACCACACCCCCCAACCCAACACACCCCGCACCCCACCACCCCCCCCCCCCAAACCACACCCCAAACACAACCCACCCACAAAAAAACATTTTACTTTTCCAGATTTCCCCAAAATTTTTTACGCATTTCCTAAAAAATCATTTCCGGGCCCCTGAAAACATTTTTCCCCCCCCCGGGGGTTATTTCCCCCGGTAATAACCCTATCCCCAACAATGACAAAAATTTCCGCCGAGGAACCCCCTTTTCCAGCCACAGCAGGCGCTGCAACTCCCAACACGATCCTGGCCAACATTTCTCTCCAGACAAACGGGTACCCAAAAAACAATCAACCAAAACCCATTCTGGGTTCAGTGCCGTTTACAAATTCACAACCACCCAGAGTGGGTCCAAGTCCCCACCCGGATTTCGGGGGGAGGTAAGTTTTTGGGGGCCTCCGCGTGTGGAGAGGTCGATGTCGTCCCCAGGGTGCCCCCGGAGATGCTGGGGCTTTTTGCAGGATCTTTTCCTCGTCTCCTTCACTGGGCCTTCATTGGGCGTTGTTGACGATCAGCTGGTCCTCACTCCTCCAGGCCCTTCCTCCTGGGCCCCGTTATGCCCAGCAGCTGGCCTGAAGGGCCGCTGCAACGTCAGCCACCAACGTCGTATATCCGATCATTATGAGCAACCACGGCAATAACGCAACCACAGGTCTGATCCTCATGTTCCCCGGGAACGGCAACTGACGTCCACAGCACTGGTGATCGGGTCCACCCACACCCCGGCTGTACTACATTAACACACACGGTGTGATCAGTCGTGTCTTTGGACCATGTCACACACGCGGCTGTACTGACATTAAAAACACACGGGTGATCCCCCCGTGTCATTCGCATTTAAAACTATTGTGGTAAAGACATCAACACCACACGGTTGAACAAACCATGTCATTCAGATAAGTCACACGGTTGTCAACCGTTCTTCGATCATGTCACAAACTATTTTGGAATGACATCAACACACCCCACGGTGTGACAGACCGTGTCATTTTAGGTAATGTCACACGGGTGATCAGACCGGTCATTCAGATCATGTCACAAAAAGCGATGATGGGATCAAACACACACGGTGTGATAGACCCTGCATTCGACATGTCACAAACAGCTTAGTAATGACACAAGACACACACGGTAATGGATCCATCAAAATCATCGGACACCCAAAACACTCACAAGGGGGGGATAACTTGTCTTGAAATCCCCACCCATAGGCCGTTTACAAAACCCACATGCATTTTTACCCTTAAAGACCATCCGCCGCAAAGTCAATATCACCCTGACCCCCTCAAAAAAAAGCACCTCCTCCCCCTCCCCACCGCCCCTTCCTTCCCCTACCCTCCACACGCACCACCCCACACTCCAAAAAAATGACGCAAAATAGATCCCCCATTTAAAATTTCCCCATTCAGGAAAAAACAGCCTAATTACCATTGTCTCGAGCTAGTGTAATCAAATCAGACTATAATTTCCATTGTCCAGAGCTAGGAGATCAAATAAGACTATAATTACCCCTTGTCTCCGAGCTGGAGATCAAATAAGACTAAATTACCATTGTCTCAGAGCTAGTGTAGATCAAAAACAAACATAATTTTCCCTTGTTCAAACTAGTGAATCAAAAACGACTTAATTACCATTGTCTCAAGCTAGTTTTAATCAATACAGACTATAATTACCCTTGTCTCGAGCAGTGTAATCAAATACAGACATAAAATTTCCATTGTCTCAGAGCTAGGTAGATCAAATACGACATAATTCCATTTCTCAGAGTAGTGTAATCAAATACAGACTAAATTACCCCTTGTCTCAGGCTATGTAGATCAAATACAGCATAATTTCATTTCTAGAGCCCCGTGTAGATCAAATACAGACTATAATTACCCTTGTCCAGAGCTAGTGTAATAAATACAGCATAATTACCATTGCTCAAGCGTGTAGATCAAATACAACAAATTACCATTGCCAGAGCTATGTAGATCAAAAACGACTATATTTCCATTGTCTCAGAGTAGGAAGATCAAATTTCAGACATAATTACCCTTGTTCAGAGCTAGTGTAATCAAATACACATAATTACCATTTTCTCAGAGCAGTGAGATCAAATACAGGCCCATAATTTCCATTGTCCCCAGACTAGTGAGATCAAAAACAGACATAATTACCATTGTCTCAGAGCTGTGTAATCAAAAAACAGACTATTTACCATTGTCTAGGCTAGGAGATCAAATACAGACTATAATTACCATTGTCTCAGAGCTAGTGTAGAAACAAATACAGACTATAATTACCATTGTCTCAGAGCTAG
>JAMYXO010000777.1:0-37994 GCA_033310375.1 Conus canariensis
ATGTTTCCATTCCATGCCCCATAGCTGCTGTATATTCTGTGACAAAGAAAAAGAGGCAGACTAAACATGTTCCATTCCATGCCCCATAGCTGCTGTATATTTTTTAAAAAGAAAAAGAGGCAGACTAACACTGTCTCCATTCCATGCCCCATAGCTGCTGTATATGTTTTAAAAAGAAAAAGAGGCAGACTACACATGTTTCCATTCCATGCCCCATAGCTGCTGTATATTTTTTACAAAGAAAAAGAGGCAGACTACACATGTTTCCATTCCATGCCCCATAGCTGCTGTATATTTGTTACAAAGAAAAAGAGGCAGACTAAACAGTTCCATTCCATGCCCCATAGCTGCTGTATATTTTTTAAAAAGAAAAAGAGGCAGACTACACGTTTCCATTCCATGCCCCATAGCTGCTGTATATGTTTTTAAAAAGAAAAAGAGGCAGACTAACATGTTTCCCACTTAGCGCTGTTCTATCAAAAAGGAGGACGAGGGCAGAAAAAGGAGCGAGTGGGAGGGTGGGGGGAGGGAGGGGGAAGAGGATCCATTAAAAAAGCGAATTTCAACGTGAGTCACGGCACAGAGTGACTCGAAAAGAAATTTAAAATGACTACAGTGGCATTAATTACCAGCAGCACTATACCTATCACATTTATCAATATTTATTTTTCGCTTACAACGAGTACTAATTGCTGGTGGTGATTCGCCACGACTCTCACTACTACTTCTATTACTACTGCTGCTGCCGCTACTTGCCCAGTACATCACGAAAGTCATGACAAAACGATCTAACAATTTTTTGGAGTACGTACATTTCAAATGCACACACACACACACACACACACACACACACACACACACACACACACACACACACACACACACCATGCCTTACAATCGGGGAAGTCATAGACTAAATAAAAGAGTAATGGGTAAGGGTCAGAACGCTTCTCCACAGAAAAAAAAAATTCAGGAAAGTTGTGAAACGTATGTCAGGTCTGCTTGGCGAAGAGAGAAAGGGAGCTGGCGACAGATGGAGGGACCCCAGTATGAAAAGAAAACGTTGGCCGTAGGAGTTAGCCGTAAAAGAAGGAAATCTGCACATGTGGATGTCAGAAAGAAGAACGTTGGCCGTATGGTTTTGGCCCGCAAGAAGGGAGTCTGCAGATATGGATGTCAGCAGTAGCACGAAGATGAAGAGTGTGGACAGACTGAAGAGTCCTGAGTGACACGCTGGAGCCTGGTCTTCACGCCACTGAAACGGCAGAAGAGAGAGATTGGAAAATATCATTTGGTCAACGTGCTACCGGCAAAGGGGAACAACAGAGACAAGTGCAACACAAGCATGGTAAGGAGATCTGAAAATAATTATGTGCAGCACTGTTCTGGATTGTACTGAGGCCAGATCCACAGGACTAGAAAACAAGATCCGTTATCTGGTGTACCATTGACAAAGGAGCGCATACAAAGTAGCGACAGCTTCTTCATTAAGATTGGGACGGAAGGAACCGATTCTTTGCGCTTGACGTGGGAGGTGCGACTAATGCAAGGTGAAGAGAGTTGTTGAAACGAGAGTTTGGTCAACCAATACGCCCAGGTTCTCACCCATTGAGAAAATCTAATTTTTGACTTGCCTTGTTTTCATGCTAAAGAAAGAACAGATCTATGAAAGAAAGAAGAAAAGAAAGTAAGAAACGAAAGAAAGAGGGAAAAAGAAAAAGAAAGAAAGACAGGAAAAAGATGTTGTGTGTGTGTGTGTGTGTGTGTGTGTGTGTGTGTGTGTGTGTGTGTGGGGGGGGGGGGGGGGCGTTCTAAAACCGACGCCAAAGACATGAAGAGAAAGGGTTGGGGCCGTCATAACTCTCACCAAGGCGCTGCTATGTCATGGAACAAGGAGCTAACAAGACAATGGTTTCACACGATCTTCTGAAGTCCATGATCATTGTTAAGCGTTATCATTATGTGCATTTTATACGTCCTTCAACATCCCATCCTATATCGCAAATCCGTACGGTTCAAGGAGAAGAGAAGAACAACTATATAGTTTAATAGTTACACATCTTTGTCAAAAAGGGGGCTGGGGGTAAGGGGAAGGGGGGGGGGTGAAAACCGAAGAGAGAAAAAAAAACAAAATGGACTTCAAGGGAACCCAATGGGACACAACTAGGATGAGAAACAATCTGGAGCGCGCATGAAATCTGCACGAGATGCTCACAAGATAGGCAGCAATCAGAAATAGAGAAGCAACCCCACTTTCCATCCCCTAGTGCCCCCAGTTGACTGCCTTCCCCTAGTGCCCCAGTTGACTGCCAGCCCCTAATGCCCCAGTTGACTGCCACCCCTAGTGCCCCAGTTGACTGCCATCCCCTAATGCCCCAGCTGACTGCCACCCCTAGTGCCCAGTGACTGCACCCCTAGTGCCTCCAGTTGACTGCCATCCCCTAGCCCCCAGTTGACTGCCACCCCCTAGTGCCCCAAGTTCACTGCCATCCCCTAGTGCCCCCCGGTTGACTGCAACACCCTAGTGCCCCCAGTTGACTGCCACCCCTAGTGCCCCCAGTCACTGCCATCACCTAGTGCCCCCAGCTGACTGCAACCCCCTAGTGCCCCCAACTGACTGCCACCCCTAGTGCCCCAAGTTCACTGCCATCCCCTAGTGCCCCCAGCTGACTGCAACACCCTAGTGCCCCCAGCTGACTGCCATCCCCTATGCCCCCAGCTGACTCCAGCCCAATGCCCCCAGTTACTGCCACACCCCTACTGCCCCCAGTTGACTGCCACCCCAATGCCCCAGTTGACTGCCACCCCCTAGTGCCCCAGTTGACTGCCATCCCTAGTGCCCCCAGCTTGACTGCCACCCCTAGTGCCCCCAGTTGACTGCCACCCCTAGTGCCCCCAGTTACTGCCATCCCCTAGTGCCCCCAGCTGACTGCACCCCCTAGTGCCCCCAGTTGACTGCCATCCCCTAGTGCCCCCAGTTACTGCCATCCCTAGTGCCCCCCAGCTGACTGCACCCCTAGTGCCCCCAGCTGACTGCCCCCCTAGTGCCCCAGTTGACTGCCATCCCCTAGTGCCCCCAGCTGACTGCCACCCCTAGTGCCCCCAGCTGACTGCCACCCCTAGTGCCCCCAGTTACTGCCATCCCCTAGCTGCCCCCAGTTGACTGCCACCCCTAGTGCCCCCAGTTGACTGCCACCCCTAGTGCCCCAGTTGACTGCCACCCCTAGTGCCCCCCACAGTTGACTGCCCCCCTAGTGCCCCCAGTTGACTGCCACCCCTAGTGCCCCCAGTTGACTGCCATCCCCTAGTGCCCCCAGCTGACTGCCACCCCTAGTGCCCCCAGTTGACTGCCATCCCCTAGTGCCCCCAGTTGACTGCCATCCCTAGTGCCCCCAGTTGACTGCCATCCCCTAGTGCCCCAGTTGACTGCATCCCTAGTGCCCCCAGTTGACTGCCATCCCCTAGTGCCCCCAGTTGACTGCCATCCCCTAGTGCCCCCAGCTGACTGCCATCCCTAGTGCCCCCAGTTGACTGCCATCCCCCTAGTGCCCCCAGTTGACTGCCATCCCCTAGTGCCCCCAGTTGACTGCCCCCCTAGTGCCCCAGTTGACTGCCATCCCCTAGTGCCCCCAGTTGAACTGCCTCCCCTAGTGCCCCCAGTTGACTGCCTCCCCTAGTGCCCCCAGTTGACTGCCATCCCCTAGTGCCCCCAGTTGACTGCCATCCCCTAGTGCCCCCAGTTGACTGCCATCCCCTATTGCCCCCAGCTGACTGTCAGGTTTTAGCATGAAAGATTTTTCACAGAAAAAAAAATTTTTATTTCCGTGTACAATGGATGTCAAGACTTATGATCCTGATGGTCTCAGTGAGCAATAATTCAACTAACTGCATCAACCAATATATATATATATATATATATATATATATATATATATATATATATATATATATATATAAAGAATAGAATGAAAAAAACGCCAAGAATATGTAAAGCAGATTAGAAAAAAAAATAACCTACTCCTCTGCTTAAACCACCCTGACCCAAAAAGCAAAGGGAGTGAGAAAGCCATCGTCAGGCCAATGTTGAAATTCATGTTAACTTATGGCAAGACACAATGGCTGACGTACTAAGCAAGGATTAGTTTTGTATGTCCTGAGATGCCAATCGTCCAGTTTGTATAGTATGCATAGGTTTACATGACTGTTTGCACGCACACCATCCTCTCTCTCTCTCTCTCTCTCTCTCTCTCTCTCTCTCTCTTTGTGTGTGTGTGTGTGTATGTGTGTGTGTGTGTGTGTGTGTGTGTGTGTGTGTGTGTGTGTATGTGTGCTGACAGAACTTTGTCCTTTGCGTGGTGACAGCCCTGAAATGGTTCCAGATGGTCGGTTGCACTACAAGAAAATGACAGTGACTGTATCAACATCACAGTCAGCCAGTGACTGAATCAACATCACAGTCAGCTAGTGACTGAATCAACATCACAGTCAGCTAGTGACTGTATCAACATCACAGTCAGCTAGTGACTGAATCAACATCACAGTCAGCTAGTGACTGTATCAACATCACAGTCAGCTAGTGACTGTATCAACATCACAGTCAGCTAGTGACTGAATCAACATCACAGTCAGCTAGTGACTGTATCAACATCACAGTCAGCTAGAGAGAACTAGTAAACAGGCATTCTGGCTCACCCACCTCCGCCAGCTCCAACCGGCTGAAGCCGGTTTCGCTGTTGCTCCGGCGGCTTACCCAGAATGCCTGTTTACTAGTTCTCTAATAGTAAACACTTTACAAACATACATAATGTGTAGGATTATCTGTTTTTAATACTAATTTACTAAACTTTTGAGACTTAAGTTTTTGCTTAATCCTTTGTTTTTCTTGATCGTTTTCAATAACATCATTTTCACGCATACATTCATCAAATGTAAAATACATTTTTGCAAAACTCTTCACATCTGGCCGCATTACTGATCACCTCTGGATCTCACTTGAGACCCTATGGCGCCCTAGGGCCCCAAGCCAGACCCAGAGGGTCACATATAACACGGCCAGATGTGAAGGGTTTTGGGAATATGCCTCCAACAGTAGTATACTTTTATACTTGTTTGCCTGCTTTCTATTTTTCTAATTTGGGCAATCCCCTCACCCCATTTTAGTGGCCCTTCCCATAGCCGCATTTTAGGTTTACGGGCGTTTATAGCCGCGCCAGTGACCATATTCTGGGTTTACGGGCGTTTATAGCCGCGCCAGTGACCCAATACGAAAGTGGGAAGGATCACTTGAGGGCAGGGAAGAGGGCAAATTTAGACTTTTCAATGCCATGGCAACCAAGTATTTAAAACTACCGCAGGCATATCCCCAATGTTGTTAACTTTAAGATTTATATATATACTGTACACAAACAAACGCTTTACAATTACATGGTGTCTACTTGTAAAGTTGTTTTTATTTGCCTAGAGTAAAGTTGTTTTTAAAGTTGTTAAAACAACACCAAAAGCTAAATAACAAAGTGCATCTTACCTTACTTTTTAGTCACTACTTTTTAATAAATATTTGTTTTAAATGCTTTTAGATTTAAATATAAAAATGCTGCTTTTAATACATAAAATTGGGAAAAGATTATTTTGAGGTGGGGAATTTAGCCGCCTAAATTTATACAATGACGTCTAACGCCTGTACTAAACGACGCCGGTGGGGAATTTAGCCGTCTAAATTTATACAATGCTGCGTGGCGGCCCGACGCCCTTATGTGTAACTCGACACGAACCAGCAAACAGTGCGACGCTTCGACTCGGCAATTATGCAGTTGAGTAAGCCGGGGCCAGACATCTCTGGCCTAGAGTACTACATAAAGAGGAGTTGTCTCCCCGGGAAAGAATGTAACAATTAATTGTGAAAAAAATCGTCATTAAGTCGTTCTAGGTTCTTATTCAAGTCAGCATCACGTTCTTATTCAAGTTCTTATTTAAGTTCTTAACAAGTTTTTATTCAAGTTCTTAACAAGTCAACATCAAGTTTTTAACAAGTCATCATCAAGTTCTTAACAAGTTCTTATTCAAGTACTTATTCAAGTATTTATTCAAGTACTTATTCAAGTACTTATTCAAGTTCTTAACAAGTCGTCATCAAGTCGTCATTAAGTTCTTATCAAGTCGTCATCAAGTTCTTATTAAGTTCTTATTTAAGTTTTTATCAAGTTGTCATCAAGTCGTTATCAAGTTCTTATTCAAGTCACTTATAATTAATTATTAAGTTCTTGAAATATTACTGCATATCAAATGGATCAAAATGAGATTTTGTTGTTGGCGGTTCTGGCATGCTTTTTTGTTTGGCTTCTGTATTTAGTGGTTGAGATTTTTTTGACTGCTTTGGTTTTTGCTGGCGTTGTTTATATATTTTATAACCGTAATAACCGCCCCCAGCAGCAGCAATGACGCCAAAAATGGCAACTGTTTTAAATTCAATATTCCATGACGACTTTGGTGTCGTAGGTCTTGAATCAATTTGTTCTGGTGTATTTACAGCTGGCATTGAAACAACTGTTGGCGTTGGCGGTGTTATGTTTTCATTATGAGTTATATTCTGTGATTGCAACATTAATTTTTTTTGTTTGTTCCACTCTGCTAATTTTTTTCCTGCTGCAACGCGCCCAGGATGAGGAGGCTTTTTACTGGTCACTTTCTCCATCAATGTTTTCTGCTGATTTTCTGGCTCGGTCATTTTGAAGGGAAACAAAATCTATATGATTAAAAGTAATTAATCCCATGATTAATGGCGATAACAATGTTCCAAATCTGTAATACAGATCACATCCTAGAGACTCTAATGACTTTGTTAAAACGGGATCCTGTGTTAAATCATACATAAAATCTTGTTCAGAATCAATGGGAGCAAATCTACTAACTAGTTTAGTGTACAAACTAAGAACCGTTTGCCCAACACTTTTTACCATTCTTGACCCCAGTTGCGCTTCATACCTGTTGTGATACTTTACAATGTCTTGTGGCGACATCTGTTGTATCTGTTCTATGCTGAATTCATTTCCAAGGTACTGTTTTGTTTTTCCACATGCTGCTAAAGAATACAGCCTTTCCTTTTTAGGCATAATAGCTTGGTCATCAACTTGATCATTTGTAATCATAAGTTCAGGAACGTTTAGTAGATCATCGCTGTTCATGTTTTTATTAATTATAATTATTTTATTTTTTAAAAATTAGCACCGAAAAAACTATTACTAACCTTGTATACCATTCTGCTGTTATTGGAGGCCTAAGTGTAGGATACACAATGCTTGGTAAAAGCCTGTTAAAAATAAAACCAGCAGATCTTGGCAAACTAGGCTTTGAAGACTCAGCAAAGCTGATTGCTGTTATTACAGCTTCATTTGCTACGAAAGATTTTCTAGTTAAGCAAGGAATAATTCCAGACAGTATTAATATGTAAAATTAAAAAATACATTTATAAAAATGGCTTCACTCGTGATGATGATAGGCGGCGCTGTGGTGAATGCGCTTGCTTTTAGCGGAAGTAATTACGCATTTAGTAAACTACGGGATGACGGCGAGAGAAAAAGACATAAAGCTATGGAGCAACTAGCCGCAGCACAAGCTGCGTATGAAAAGCAGAGAATTGAGCAGTTAGATTTTATTAACGATGAACTGAAAAAACAGGGGCATGCAGCTTACACATTTAAAGATGTTGATCAAGCAATAAAAGAATATTATCTTGTAACAGGCAAGCCAATCGAGACATTGCCCCCACCAAAATTCAGCGATTTTTATCAACCATCAGAAAAACAAAAGATGCAAGAAATATTGTTTATTGCTTTTGGCATGACCGTTGTGTATTTTGTTGCGCATAATATTGGCTGAATAAAAAATGAACAAGATCTATTATTCGCCAAAAGGATATTGGAAGGGAATAACAGCAATTAAAAAGCTAAGCCAAGCAGCTGGAGTCAGTGAACAAACAGCAAAGGAATGGTTATCTAAACAAGCGATTTGGCAAATTTATCTACCAGCGCCTAAACGAATACAGAGACCACACTTTGTGAATATAACTCCAAACGACACCCATCAAATGGACCTTCTATATTTACCCCATGATACGATTAGACGAAAAAGATTTAAGTACGCACTTACAGTCATTAATATAGCTTCAAGATACAAAGATGCTGAACCATTAACACAAAAGAGTGCTTCTGCTGTTGCCGTCGCTATACAACTGATATATCAACGAGGCCCGTTAACTTATCCTCGCACGATTCAAGTCGATGATGGAAAAGAATTTAAAGGACAAGTGAATCAATTATTGTTAAAACATAGAGTTACCATTAAAAGAGGCATTCCGGGTGTTCACAGATCACAGGGTTTGGTTGAAAACTTTAACAAACAGTTATCTGAAAGGCTTTTTTCCTACCAGTATCACAGAGAGCTGATTGACAATTCTCGCAACACAGAATGGGTTAGAAGGCTGCCTTCAGTTCTACGTGCAATGAATAATGAAGAATTTAAAGGTCTAAAACCAGTACAAGCAATCAGAAAACAAACAATAAATGTTGTTGAAGGAGAGTCTTCATCAAGCAAACTATTACCATTTGGTTTGAAAGTGAGATACCTTTATTCGCCGGGAGAAGCGGAAGGGGACACTCGCATCAGGGCAACAGATCCAGTTTGGAGTGTTGATCCATATGAGATAAAAAAAATTGTGAAAATGAATCCGCCCGTGTATTATTTACGAGAAACTGACGCAACAAAACGACCAGCCCCCCGAAGATCTTTTGTGAAGGAAGAACTGCAGATAATCCCTCCAGACACAGTTCCAGTCGCTTAATTATTTTTTAATTTAAATTAAAATGGAAGCTCAAAAGGAAGAAATCTTACATCAAACTAAAATGATGATAAAAAAGAGACCTTAGAATTAATACAAGAATCATATGATACGTGTTCAGCTATTAAGCAAACAATTAAGTGGATTCATCGGTACACGGCAACGCATCCTGATCGCCTACGATCCCAAATTTTGATTATCAGAATAACGGATAAAGAATATCTTGAAAAAATAAAAAAAATTCGTGCACATCAAGCAAACATGAGAAAAAATTTGTCTGAATTGGATATTGATATGATTGAGCTTAAAGAACTGTTTTAATTTAGGCAAATATATTTGAGTTTAAAATGGAAGCTCAAAGGGAAATGGCAGAAAAGGCAAAGGGAAAGTCTTTAAAATTAATGCACGATTTATTTGAGTATCAGTATATTATTAAAGAAGTATTTGAGAAGATTGACAATCCCTGGCTAGAACAATCGCCAGACAATCGCTTTAAACCCCAAAGCTTTGATTTTGATTTATGGGTATGGGAATATGAATATCGTGAACTGGCAAAAAAAATTAAAGCACATCTAGCATTAATAAATAATATTAATTTTGCTAAATTAGATGATGATATAATTGAACGTGCGATTGCTGAAAAATATAAGCCCATATGATTATACTATTCTCCAATGGCCAATTGCATATGAAAACTCTGGATTAACAAATACTCTTTTTGTGTTAGTGCGGTCAAGAGACCGTTTTGTTACAACTGTTGTGTTAATCTCATGCAGATTAGATCGCATCTTGTAATTGTCATGATGAAAAGTCTTATTGCTAAACAATGCTTCTTTGTAGTTGTCATGGGTTATGCTTGACTGCACAACACTGCGAGATATTCCCTTTGCTTTTTTAACAACTTTTGTTTGGCTTGAAAGACTGTACATTTTCGACCTCAAACCAACAAACTCCTTGATCACACCTCCAGATAATTCATCCTTCATCTTACCTAAAACCTTCTTGTTAACAGTTGAATGCAAAGGCGAATCTTTAGGGTAATCAGATGTGTCGTACCATCCGGCATGCTCTTTTGCTACTTCTAATTCCATGTCTTTGTAAAAATCTTCAGTAGGGATGTCGATTACAAAAGAATCTGTATCTGTGTACAGAACTCTGGACGCTGGATACAAGGGTTTAAAGTAGTCGTAAAGAAATTCTAACATCAAAAGCTTTGATAATTCTAAAACAGTAAACCCAATAAAAACGGGTTTGTCCAATTTGACTTTCTTTTTTTTCATCATTATGCCAAAAAGCTGATCATGAAATCTTCTGAAGTCCTGATAATTAGGTTTAGAAGTTAGCTTAATTGCATCGTTTTCTCTGGTGACCAATCTAACATCTTTACGCTTGTGCGGATTCTCCATAGTCTTTCCAAAACAGCTGTTGTTCATCAACTTGAAAAAGTCTTTTTTCTGAAGCATCTGCGGATTTAGTTCTGAGATCAGTGTTCTTCATGATGTATGGTTTCATGAACTGTTCTTGATCAAAAGCAATTATACGATGAACAGCTGTCAACTTTAAACCATGTCTTAAATAAAATTGAAGAAGTCTGTAATGACAGACATAATTTTTTTTGTCTCGAAGATTAGGCACAAGTTTAGGCGGTTCTGTCATTGACACTTTTAGGGTTTCTGCCGCTAATGGATAGTCATTATGGTAATCATGGAGTTCATGAGGATATTCTAAATCAACTTCTAGAATAAAGCCTTGTTGTTGATCAGCTTCTAGACTCTGAAGCCATTTTAAAAACTTTTGAATGTCTGAGTCCTGTGTACATTTTAAAGTTACGTAATGGAAGTGATTGACTCATAGCCCAACCATACAGATTGTTTGCATCTAAATACATAAGATAGTTAGACCTTTTATTTGGATCATAGTCGTCCAAGTATTTGTTGTTTGCTTTACAGTAATGGTGCGACGCCATACTGATTCCCCCACGCAATCCGTTTTCAATCATCTGAAGCATTGGTAGGTCAGACAACAGGTCAATCTGTACACCAGTAAATTTTAAGAAAGCGTCCCAGCTCATCCCGGGCGCAGAAATGTAATGCGCGGGATCCAAGCTGTAATGTTTCATGCAGGTCTTTCTGTAATTTTCAAAGACGTCCGCCAACAAACAGGTATCCGCCATTAAATAGGAATCATGATAGTCTCCCATCGTTTTACACTCTAACTTCTGCCACGCATCTTGAGCATGCTGGTAATCAGAATCACTGATGTCCTTTCCTCTAAGACTAGAAAAGAACGCGCCTTTAGGCGGAAGTGTATCTTCGTCAAACCTTTCCCAGCTGTTCATGTACTCATAAGGGTAAACGCCCTTTCTAACAAGAGTTGGGTCAAAGTATTCTTCTGTTATTGGGCAGGACTTTAAGGATCCCGCCAGTGACTCTAATGAACCCATCAGGTGTTGCATAGAGTCATAAAAAGATAAATTATTTAAAGTGAAACACATGTACTTTTCTGATGACTGCGCAATGCATGACACCCTAAAGGCGCTAGTTACTGCTTGCAATATAAGATGAGAGTCGTAACCTCGCAAGTTATGAAAGAATATAGGAAGTCTCCAAGTCCTAGGATCAAACTTTAGTTGAAGATTGCAATTGTTATGTGCTGCTCCTCTAAATTCTCCGCTAATGTGATCATGATCTCTTACTGTTGGGTTTAAACTTTTAGGTGTTAGCTCTAAACCACAAATCCAACAGTGAGTGGCTGAGTCATACTGTTCTTGGTCTTCGGGCGTCATCATGATTTCAGATAAATTCAGATTATTAGAACAAGCATTACGCACTTGCTGCATGCGCTGTAAAAATCTACTAGCCGCATTAGGTCCTCTATATAATTCTGGCTCTGAATGGGCGCCATCCGACCTGACAATGATGAAAGCAAACGAACAAATCTGATGATTACTCATTAAAACTGTTTTTGGAAGTTTCTGCGGGGTTGGCCCTTCATAAGGAACAATAAGCGATTCGAAGTCTGCGTAAACAACGTATGGCGACCTCTGGAGTTTTTTGTAATTCTTAAAACTAACCTTACTGCCTTCTCTTGGCATAATTAGTTCTGTATTGCAGTCAACTGGACTAAGACAATGTTTTACATGTTCACTCGCAGCTTGAACGGATGGAATTCTTGTTAAACATTTTCTACAAAATTCTTGTTTGCTATGGTGTTTTGTAGTATGCACTAGTAATCTACTCATTGTGCGTATCAGCGTGTAATGCAATCCTGAATGGCTGGACATCAGGAGTAAGTCTACATGATGTTTGGTTGGTTCGCCTATTGATGGGCTGTTCTTAGACACTCTAATGGGCAGAAGGTTGGTTTCTTCAGACCATGTGTAGACATTAACAGTTATTGGGGGATTCTGTTCTTCAAACTGATCAATTTTGTCTACAGCCATAGGAAATTCAAGGCCGTTAAAGTTAAGATCCTTAGCCCACTGCAAATAGTTAGATACTCTCTCTGCATTTTTGGCAACGTGATGCAGCCTAGCAAGAACGCACCACATAAAACATTTGTCGTCTAAATTTTTTATGTTCAGAACTGCTTTCTTTGCAACTAATGTTGGAGGCAGTGGAATGTAAGACTTTCCTATAATTGGCTCGTATTTAGCCTGTTTTAATCTAATCTCTAATACTTTACCCTCTGACCAACCAGAACCTCTCATTTTTGCTGCTTCAGAAGCATCGTTAAACTGAGTAAGAAGTTGTTCTGCCCAATCAGGCGTTAAATCATTATAAGAAAGAATAGTCTGCTGTTTAGTTGAGACCCAGACTTCTAGATTTTCTTCATTTACTGTTTATATAGTCGATTAAAACAACTAACCTTACTTTAACTGGAGGGTTTATTGTTAGTTTACTTGGAACTTGAGAAATAGCATGTACAACGCTTGCCTCCACGTTTGTTGGATCAATAACTTCTAAAACGACCTCATTTAAAGCTTTTGACAAACGCTCTTCCTCGAACATTGCTTCAAACAATTCATCTGAACCTTCATATATCTTATCCATGCTGAGTTTCTTTTCTAACTCAACATATTTATTTAAATTAAAAAAAATACATCGACTCCAAAGTCGTCTTAATCAGAATCAATATCAACGGTCTTTTTGTGCTTGGACTCGTAAACTAAAGTATAAACGCCCTTTGGAGTTGTTAATGCGAGCTGTTTAGAACAGAGTTTAATGTTTCGTTTACTTTTTTTAAGCATTCCTTTTTTATCTGGTCGGTGTCTGGCTGTTGAGAAAAAGTTGCCCTTGCCTTTCTTTGAAGATCAAACTTTTGTCTTTTGTAGTCCTCAAAATCAGCCTGTAGGCGACTAAATTCTTCATCCGTGATGTTCGAGTCGGCAAGTGCTTTATTTATTGTCAGTTTGAAGGAACTAAGTTTAGCTGTTATTAGTTGAACCATAGCTGTGTGCTTTTGGAGTTTAGTTTTTATTTTTTTGCTGGCAGCACTTACAGCCAATGAACACAGGCCAAGAGTTAAAGACAAACCACCTAGAGGTAAAGCTGCCGGTGCGCCTATGCCTGTTGCTAAGAGACCTACACTTGTTCCTGCTGTTAAAGCACTAGTGATCGATGCTCCAGTATTAACATATGTAACAGCATTAAAGACAGCAGAATACCTTCGTTTGGTTTTACTGTATTTTGAAAGGTCCTGCTCTAGTTGGGTTTGCATTTGTGTTATGTTTGTTAATCTGAAAGTTTTTATGTCTACAGCAACAGAGTTCTCTTCTTTGGGCACTTTTGGATAAACCTGAACAGACATGCTTTTTTAAAAAATAAAAATAATTTAGTATTGGATATCTTTTAATCTGTTATCTTGAATATTCAGCTGCGCATCATATATTAAAAACAAATATACATTAAGTGGTTTATCACTCTCTTTTTCTTTATCAATTTGAATGTTTATTACGTCTTTAACTGTTCTCCCACTTCCATGCAACTGATTATCCTCTGTCGACCTTAGGTCAATCCATAAACCGTATTTCGTTGTTAAATAATCATCAAGTCTAACATTGTGAAGGTGTAGATCTTTAGACACAAGGTCTACTGTTGGATTTCTACACCTCCCGCCTCCAAAATATTTTCTTATTTCATCAAAATGATGATAAGGTTTAAGCCCGCTACCGTAGACTTGGTTAGGACTACCCTCAATTGAACATTGTACTTTCGTGATTTTAGGATTGATAAACTTTTCACTTTGTCTTTGGTATGGTTCTTCATCTTCACACAGCAATAAAATACCTTTAAGGGATCTTGCTGCGGCACTAAAACTAAAATTCCATATAGTGTCTGCCCTGCGTTTAGGATATGTAGTATGATGAATCACTCTTTCGTAAAATATTGCTAATCGTGACTGATATTGTTGCTCAATCAGCCTTGCTAAGTTAGGGTTGCTAACAATGTCAAACTCTAACGAGATGTCGAAAATGCTGTACTTAGAATCAGTGTCTGTAGATTTAATGACACGTTTGTATTCATTAAAAGTTAGTTCATATGACAATCTGTCTTTTAATGCTCCTTGAAAGTATGGCGCATGCGCGCTTAATAACTCAAAATCCAAGGGGATGGAAAAGCGATTTCCATACGCAAAATTTACAGCTTCGGGCTTGTTACCGTCTTTAGCATCTTCGGCGTCTATTCTGTGTTTTAGTGCTTCATCACTTTCGATTCCTTGAAACGCGAGGTCAGCCCTTTCATTCGCGGTTAGCCATAGATCACAATAGATTAGAAATATGTCTGCATTGTGTAAAGAAAATATTTCTTGCCCCTCAAGTTTTATAGAAATTTTCTTAACGATTGCCCGTCCCAGATTCTGTACAACTGTCCTGTTTGCGTCTGTTGCTGAATCAAGTTCTATTTTGAAAGTAAGCCGTGCAGATCCCGGCACAATTACTTCATCAGCTCCTAGGTCTGGAAATTTAACAGTAAGAATTTGATCTGAATCAATAGTAGATGGATTATTTGGAACAATAATATTCTGTTTATTTCCCTTCACGCCAAAGGGCTCTTTCAGTCTTCTATGCGGGTCAAGAAATGAACCATATGCTTGACATTTTTTTATAAAACAAAATAAAAAGTTAATTATTTAAAACCATGGCAGGCATTGAAGATGAAGATTATGATGTTACTGATCCTGGAGACGACATGAGTGAAATGACTCCTTTGACACATCCATTACAATCATTGCGGCGTGAATTAACAGAAAGTAAGGTCAAATCATTTTATCAAAGTTTAGGCCAAGAACCTCCCGAATTTATAGACCCTAATGATTTTGAAACAAAAGATGACCATTTGTTTTTTTAAAAACGAGCAAGGACAACTTGTTCAGCTTACAACTAAACCAGACTCATCAAAGTTTTTAAAAAAGAGTACAATTAGACAAAGGCTCAGTGTGCGCGGTCACCAACGCCTTGGCATTAAACCAAAATTAGATAGGGAAGCAGCTGCTAAACTTCAAAACACACTACAAGAACTCCCAACAGATAACCAAATGCAAAACACAGAACTTAAAGATTTAAATCAAACAGCAGACAAAATAATACAAGCAATAGAAGCAGAAACCAGTTTTTCAGAAGAAACAGCATTGAAAACTATGCACGATCCGCCGCTACCTATGAGAGAAATAACGGCCCTTAATCATGCTTTGAGAAGCATCAGAGGCGAATTAACAAACAATTTAGCAAAACTGGGTGAACTAGATGAGCATATAAAAAAAGAAAAAGAAAAACTAGTTGAGGCTGATGACCACAACTTAGGGCCTGGTGTTAAAGAAACAATAACACAAAGACTAAAAGATCTTGAACAAGAGAGATCAGCAAGACTAGAAGTGTTGTCTACTAACCGAGAACAATTAAGAACTCAAGTGAGCAGAATAAGAGAAACTATCCAAAGAATTTTATATGAAGACACAACGTTAGCAGAACGAATAAGAACACTGTTTAGAGAGCAAGGCGTCACATTAGCAAGTGTTATAACAGCCTTAGGATTTGCAATAAGTACACTGGTGATGGCTATTACAGGCGGCGGTGGTGGGGGAGCAGTGCCGCCAACTCCGTCAACTCCGTCATCAGATAAATCATGGGTAAAAAAACAACTCGATCACCTTGCAAACTTACTAAAAAAATTAGCCAGTAAGGCAATAGATTCTTTGCCTGGTATAATAGGGGGAATCGTTAGCTGGCTTTTGTCTGCTGCAAGTAAAGTAGTTGGCTTTATGGCTGAGCACTTATGGACATTAGTTGTCTTAATAGTTGGGTTACTCTTTAGTAAGATAAAGACCAAGTAATCCTAGGGCAGTTAATCCAATAACAAGTGCCGTCTTTTCATATTCATGGTCATCACGCGCGTCTTCAATGGCCTTTGGGCTTTGGGCCACGGGGATTGGATGACTTATTCTTGGGGGGTTTTTTTTATTGTTTGTAATATTACTGGCTCAGAATTTATGTCGTTTTTCCCGACCTTCTCTTCATTGCCGGCCACAAGGATTTCATTGTTGTAGTTTATTATTGTTCCTATCTGAAGTCTGAGGTCAGAAGGTAGCATGTATAAACCAGTGCCGACAGCAAAGTCTACTTTCGATCTTGCAAATTGTAAAACATTTTGGTACCTTTTAATACTTGAAGGCAAATCAATTGCAGAATTAATGGCGTCCTCTAAATTTGCTAAATACTGTTTTTGGGCGTCAAAGCCAGTAGAAGGATCAATTATGTTTGATCTCGTTTGTGCTTGCGAACCTAGCAAACACCAAACGTAAGTACGAATAGAGTCGTTTATTCGTTCTATTCCTGCTTTTGTTAGGCCCTTAGAAGTATCCAAAATAAATGTTGTCCACGCTGTTTTATGCTCTTGCTCTATGGACCCGAGGTGAACAGTTGTGCCTGAAGAGAAAGATGTGTAAGGAGGATTCCAATCATAGTTATACTTTCTGTGCACGCCCCAAAAATAAAGGGTGCCTAAACCATGATTAAGATCCAACTTTTGTCTAAAGTCTGTCTTTGGGTCAATATCAAATTCGTTACAGATCCTTTCAAAAGCCTTGTAATCTATTCTGTTGCTGAATGGATTAAACGTTTTGTCATTTGGTAATGGCGCTTGCAGTTCAGATAAAATACGTCTGAAGGTGTAATAAAAATGAAATCTATACACTGACCTCACCAAAGGATCAGGATGATTTAAATGATCAGCATACGACACTCCACACCCAGTTGATGCGCAAAACACAGCAAAGTTTAACTGGTTCTGATAAAACTGCATCGGATGACTAAACCACACTTTCGGGATGTGGTCTTTTTTAATAGGAGGGTTAAGATATCTGTTCAATGGAGTACTAACCTTTACTTGAAAGGCGTCAGACTGAGTCACAGAAATGTCGAGGGTATCAGTTGTTATATCTTTAGGACTGTAGTGCGGCCCAACAGAATATTTTGCATTAGTATATTTGAATGCACTCATTTTTAAATTGTTTTAAAAATGTTTGTAACAATAACAACTCAAGACAGTCCTTCGTTTTTAGAATATGCTATTGATAATGAATGCGGAACCCAAAGGGTTGCACTCCATGAAATATTCTACAAAGTCGTATGGTTTAATATAACTGAATCCAAGGAAAATAATAAGATTAAAAAATTTGACAAAAGAGGAAACTTAGGTAGCCAGTTAACCATACCTGATGGTTATTACGGGTTTTGCTCGCTAAAAGAAGCAATGAGTAACTTCGACATTACTCTCAAACTTAACAATGCAAATTTGAAAATAATGTTAGCATTCAAACCTGAAGAAGAAGAAGTAGGTTACTATTTTGATGGAGAGCTAGCTAAAATGTTAGGCTTTGCAACTGACAATCGAGGCATTCATAGTTTTAGAGTTACATCAGACAAAACTACTTATGAGGGAGAATATCCGCTCGATCTTGCATTACATTCATTACTCTATGTTCATTTGGACGAGCTGAGCACTGATGAAAACTTATATGATGGAAGGCCCTCAACTGTTTTAAGAGCTCTTCCATCAGGGAAAGCTGCATATTGCGATTATGAAAATTATACAATTTCCTAATTTACAGTTTAAAAGATTAGCTTGTGGGAGGGTCGGATCGTTTAATATAAAGATCACAGATAAAACAGGGAAAGTCGTAAAATGTGATAACCTGCACATTGTTTTAGAAATAAAATAATACGTTGTTTTAAAAAATGTCACGTGGGCCAGAAGAATCAGGAGTTACATTAGCGCCTGAGAGGTGTGTAACTTTAGAATTAAAAGACCTTGCAGACGTTGAGGACTTTGAACAGAACGGTGAGATAGGCACTTTGTATGGTTTTGAGTACACTAAAGATGGTTATTATAAACGCAAAGAGGTTGGCGACAACAAAAGGTTTCCTAAACTAGAACAACTACGCAATGTAGAAGCAAATAATGCGGGTCAGTATGAATATAAAATAGTTCGAAAAACTGACAGCAAATGGCACTTAGAACCATATTTAGAATGGGACATAAAATTTGAATTCTTAAGTCCATTTACATTTTTTGACCGTCAAAAAAGTTTCAGAAAAGCATTGAACTCTGGCCCTTTACAGGTAAGTCTTATGCCAGAGGACAACAGTCGAAAAGAGATCGAAATAAAGAAGTTTGGGAGCAAACAGTACATCCTCCACAGAAGAGAATCAGTTTTGAAGGAAGCTACTACAAAAGTACAGTTCTTTCCACGCACAAAATTAGGAGACACGTTCACAATGATACTTAAAATTTCTGTCTTAAAAGATGAGGAGAGGAATGGAGCTTCCGGCGTCAGTGACATCCTTATAAAAGGAATTATTATTAGCTGGCAAAACTTAGACGTTGACAATCTTAAAGTTACTGTCGTCGTTCGTTACGATGGTGAGGATATTAAGATCATTACAACCAGCGACAAAATCAATATTGGTCTAAATAGAAGCAATCTTACAGAACTGAGTTGGATTAATCTTACACATTTGGACCTTATAGGGTTTTATTATACTGAACAAGTTTTGACAGAGAGTATGATAACAACACTAACTGGTGTAAATTAAATTCTGTTATAAAACTATGGTGTCAATGCCGATGTTAAACTTTATGACAAAAACCCCTCATTGTTCATTGATTTGTGGACAGACTGGTTGTGGAAAAACAATATTTGTCCTCGACCTATTACAAACAGTTTATCGTTATAATTTTGATCATATAGTAATTTTCTGCCCAACACTTAAATGGAACAAAGCATATCACGACAGAAGATTTATATGGACAGATGATGAAATCTATTTAGTTGATCCTAGCAATAAACTTAGCGAGTGCTTAGAACATTTTTTTTAGACAGTTTGAAGGAACTCAGACATTATTTATTATAGATGATTGTTCAGCAGAAAAGGATATAGTCAAAAAAAGAAACGCTTTGTCAAAACTGGCTTTCAGTGGAAGACATGCTGGGATAAGTGTGTGGATTTTATGTCAAAAATATAACTCAGTTTTAAAAGACTTTAGAGAGCAATTAAAGACGGTGGTTTTATTCCACATGAAAGATAGAGACGCATTTGATGAATGTATGCGTGAAAATGATGTTATTGAAACGATCAAGAAAAACAAAGGATTAAGCAAAAACTTAAGTCTCAAAAGTTTAGTAAATTAGTATTAAAAACAGATAATCCTACACATTATGTATGTTTGTAAAGTGTTTACTATTAGAGAACTAGTAAACAGGCATTCTGGGTAAGCCGCCGGAGCAACAGCGAAACCGGCTTCAGCCGGTTGGAGCTGGCGGAGGTGGGTGAGCCAGAATGCCTGTTTACTAGTTCTCTGCTAGTGACTGAATCAACATCACAGTCAGCTAGTGACTGTATCAACATCACAGTCAGCTAGTGACTGTATCAACATCACAGTCAGCTAGTGACTGTATCAACATCACAGTCAGCTAGTGACTGTATCAACATCACAGTCAGCTAGTGACTGTATCAACATCACAGTCAGCTAGTGACTGTATCAACATCACAGTCAGCTAGTGACAATCAACATCACAGTCAGCTAGTGACTGTATCAACATTACAGTCAGCTAGTGACTGAATCAACATCACAGTCAGCTGATTTGGGGGTTATTTCCCCAAGGTATTCCAAGGCTCTAAGCTGACGGAGAAAACAGATGCTGTCACATTTTGATTGCCTACAACATCACAGAGGACATGTTGCTGGTGCCAGGTTTGCAAAGATATTTTACACCGTATGATAATGTCAAGCGTGCGCCGAATATCCTACACTTTACGGTGAAAGTAACACAGTGCCGGGCGTGCTTCAGGTATTCAACATCTTGCAGAGAAAGTAACAATGCCAGGGGTGAAATGGGTATCACACGTCTTACGGCGATAGTAACATGATGCCACGTGCGCACGGATATCCTACACATCACAGATTTAGTAGCATGTTGCAAGGAATGCATTATATCCTTCCTTTTACGGCAAAAAAAGCCATGGATACCAGAGCACACTTTACGGCGAAAGAAATATTGTAATCAGTGTGCACGGATAGCCTACACGTGACACTGAAAGTAACATGGTGCCGAATGTGAACAGAAATCCTGCACCGAAAATAACATGATGCCAGATGTGAACAGATATCCTACACTGAAAAATAACATGATGCCAGATGTGAACAGATATCCTACACTGAAAAATAACATGATGCCAGATGTGAACAGATATCCTACACTGAAAAATAACATGATGCCAGATGTGAACAGATATCCTACACTGAAAAATAAGATAGTGCGAGCGACGAAGGGATATCCTACACCGAAGTTAACATAATACGAGAGATGAACGAATATCCTAAACCGAAGATAACATGATGCAAGATAGAAACGGATATCCTACACCAAAGATAACATGGTGAGAAATATGAATGGATATCCAACACCAAGAATAACATAGTGCTAGATACGAACAGATATCCTACACCAAAAACAACATGGTCCTAAATATCCTACACCGAAGACAACATGGTGCCAGTTTATGAATGGATATTCCTACACCCAAAATAACATGGTGCCAGATATGAACTGATATCCTACATACAAAATAACATGGTGCACGTTATAAACGGGGATCCTACATTAAACGTAACATGGTACAGATATGAAGGAATATCCTACACCGAAAAAAACATGGTGCCAGGTATGAACGGATATCCTACACCGAAAAAAACATGGTGCCAGGTATGAACGGATATCCTACACCCCCCCCCCCCCTCAAAAAAAAACAAACAAACAAACAAACAAAAACAAACAAACAACAAAACAAAAAAACCATGTCAGTTATAAACAGATATCCTACATCAAAGATAACATGGTGCCAGATACAAACGGATATCTGACACCGAAAACAACATGGTGCCAGACATAAACAGACATCCTACACCCAAAATAACACGGTACCTGGTTGACCAAGGAGTGACGTATCACGTTCGCAGTTTGAAATTCTGACCGACATGAAAACCGTCATCTCCATTGCTCATCTTAGTGCGCTGTTCTTCTGCTTTCCCATTCTCCACCTTCCCGCCCACACACATGTAGTCTGAAAGGGTTCATCTGTCACGTTACGTTATAGTGTATGTGAACATCACGCTTGAATGTACCTAACCAAACAATGATGATAAACAGATAGTGTGTGTGTGTGTGTGTGTGTGTGTGTGTGTGTGTGTGTGTGTGTGTGTGTGTGTGTGTGTCGGTGCGCGCGTGCGTGCGTGTGTGCGTGTGTGTGTGTGTGTGTGTGTGTGTGTGTGTGTGTGTGTGTGTGTGTGTGCTCAGTTACTATATTCTGATATAATTGTGAAAACCATACTAATTAGTTGCCCTCAGAGTACATATGACAAGATATTAAACAGAACTACACACAAACACACCGCGCGCGCGCGCGCGCGCACACACACACACGCACGCACGCACGCTCGCGCGCGCGCGCGCGCACGCGCGCTCGTTGCCGCACTTACCTACTACTTCCTCTCCTGTCAGTCCATGAAGAAATCTTCATCGTTTTCATTACAGAATGCGACAACCGTCAATCACAGAATGTGACAACTGTCAATCACAGAATGGGACACCTGTCAGTCGCAGAATGGGGTAGATGCCAATCACCATCAACACAGGTGGCAGTTGACACGAGGCGAAATTGACATTGGCCCTGGTGGTGTCAGCTTGCAAGGACACATCAGCTGCTTTCTGGAAACAAAGTTACTTCTTCAAACTTCAAAGCACACGTGGATGAATGTAGACGAAGTCTAACATCAATGTCGCCACACACAAATAATTCTGCAAAGACTACTGACGATAAAGCTATTGTTGGGTTTTTTTTTTTGGTGTAGATGTGAGCGCTTCTTCTCCTCCATGTTGTTCCACCCTTTTTTTTTGGTGTAGATGTGGTGCCGCTTCTTCTCCTCCATGTTGTTCCACCCTGATGCTTCCACATCCGGGGACTATGCGCCAACTGGCTGCTCACACAGCAGGCTGGACACAGCAGGGGCACGAGCAGCACGCACACAGACCGTGACTTGCTCCGCCTGTCGCCCAGAAGGTGTGAAAGACCAGTTTGAAATGTACTGCCTTGTCGTTGATACACAAGTCGAAGGAGGTGTCTGTGTGTGTGTGTGTGTGTGTGTGTGTGTGTGTGTGAGAGAGAGAGAGAGAGAGAGAGAGAGGAGAGAGAGAGAGTGAATGTGTGTGTGTGAATTTTGAGAGAGAGAGAGAGAGAGAGTGTTTGTGTGTGCGCGCGCGCGCACGCGCATGCGTGTTATGTAAACAAGAGTTTTCTCCTCTCTCTCTCTCTCTCTCTCTCTCTCTCTCTCTGGGGGAACGTCAACTGCTTTGATCAGGAGGGCGACGCATTTTACGAGCTGTCTCAGTGAAGTACTAATTGCCGTTGACTCAGAGCGCCCTACCATTCCATGTTTGGCAGAGTAACTAGTTAACTGTCACGCCGTCTGGAGCAACCCCGTTCCGTGCAGTATGTGGTCGCTTCCTGCCTGTTTTACATCGGCTTCATGTCCAAAAGAGCGAAACGTAAGCTGGCGGCACGCATCGTCACGTTGACACTTTCTCGCAGCGTTGGCGGTGTCGTGGATGGATTGCTCCACATCTACCTGGTTTGGGGGAGCTTTTATTACAGTGGTGAGACATGGAGAGCAACCCTGGACCCAGTCCTCTTCCAAGCAGGGACACAAGCAGCAGACATGGTTCAGCAGTGTAGGCAGTTCCAGGGACACAAGCAGGCAGACACGTTTCAGCAGTGTAGGCAGTTCCAGGGACACAAGCAGGCAGACACGGTTCAGCAGTGTAGGCAGTTTCAGGGACACAAGCAGGCAGACACGTTTCAGCAGTGTGGGCAGTTCCAGGGACACAAGCAGGCAAACACGTTTCAGCAGTGTAGGCAGTTCCAGGGACACAAGCAGGCAGACACGTTTCAGCAGTGTAGGCAGTTCAAGGGATACAAGCAGGCAGACACGTTTCAGCAGTGTGGGGAGTTCCAGGGACACAAGCAGGCAGACACGTTTCAGCAGTGTGGGCAGTTCCAGGGACACAAGCAGGCAGACACGTTTCAGCAGTGTAGGGAGTTCCATGGATACAGGCAGGCAGACACGTTTCAGCAGTGTGGGGAGTTCCAGGGATACAGGCAGGCAGACGTGTTTCAGCAGTGTAGGGAGTTCCAGGGTCACGTGCAGGCAGACACGTTTCAGCAGTGTGGGGAGTTCCAGGAATACAAGCAGGTAGACACGTTTCAGCAGTGTAGGGAATTGCAGGGATACAGGCAGGCAGACACGTTTCAGCAGTGTAAGGAGTTCCAGGCAGACAAGCAGGCAGAAACATTTCAGCAGTGTGGGGAGTTCCAGGGATACAAGCAGGCAGACACGTTTCAGCAGTGTGGGGAGTTCCAGGGATACAAGCAGGCAGACACGTTTCAGCAGTGTGGGGAGTTCCAGGGATACAGGCAGGCAGACACGTTTCAGCAGTGTGGGGAGTTCCAGGGATACAAGCAAGCGGACACGTTTCAGCAGTGTGGGGAGTTCCAGGCAGACACGTTTCAGCAGTGTGGGGAGTTCCAGGGAGACAAATTTTCAGCAGTGTAGGGAGTTCCAGGCAGACCCCGTTTCAGCAGTGTAGGGAAATTCCAGGCAGACACGTTTTCAGCAGTGTGGGGAGTTCCAGGGATACAGGCAGGCAGACACGTTTCAGCAGTGTGGGGAGTTCCAGGCAGATACGTTTCAGCAGTGTAGGGAGTTCCAGGGACAAGTGCAGGCAGACACATTTCAGCAGTGTGCATTGTTCCAGGGATACAAGCAGGCAGACACGTTTCAGCAGTGTAGGGAGTTCAAGGGATACAAGTAGGCAGACACATTTCAGCAGTGTACGGAGTTCCAGGGATAAAAACCAGACAGACACGTTTAAGCAGTGTACAGAGTTCCAGGGATACAGGCATGCAGACACGTTTCAGCAGTGTGGGGAGTTCCAGGGATGCAATCAGGCAGACACGTTTCAGCAGTGTGGGGAGTTCCAGGGATACAAGCAGGCAGACACGTTTCAGCAGTTTGGGGAGTTCCAGGGATACAGGCAGGCAGACACGTTTCAGCAGTGTGGGGAGTTCCAGGCAGACCCCGTTTCAGCAGTGTAGGGAGTTCCATGGATACAAGCAGGCAGACACGTTTTCAGCAGTGTAGGGAGTTCCAGGGATACAAGCAGGCAGACACGTTTCAGCAGTGTAGGGAGCTCCAGGACACGAGCAGGCAGACACGTTTCAGCAGTGTGGGAGTTCCAGGCAGACACGTTTCAGCAGTATAGGGAGCTCCAGGGACACGAGCAGGCAGACACTTTTCAGCAGTGTGGGGAGTTCCAGGGACACAAGCAGGCAGACACGTTTCAGCAGTGTGGGGTGTTCCAGGGATACAAGCAGGCATACACGTTTCAGCAGTGTGGGGAGTTCCAGGGATACAGGCAGGCAGACACGTTTCAGCAGTGTGGGGAGTTCCAGGGATACAGGCAGGCAGACACGTTTCAGCAGTGTGGGGAGTTCCAGGGATACAGGCAGGCAGGACACGTTTCAGCAGTCTAGGGAGTTCCAGGGATACAGGTAGGCAGACACGTTTCAGCAGTGTGGGGAGTTCCAGGCAGACACGTTTCAGCAGTGTAGGGAGTTCCAGGGATACAGGCAGGTAAAACACGTTTCAGCAGTGTAGTGAGTTCCAGGGATACAACCAGGCAGACACGTTTCAGCAGTGTGGGCAGTTCCAGGGATACAAGCAGTCAGACTCGTTTCAGCAGTGCAGGGAGTTCAAGGGATACAGGCAGGCAGGACACGTTTCAGCAGTGTAGGGAGTTCAAGGGATGCAGGCAGGCAGACACGTTTCAGCAGTGTAGGGATTACCATGCAGACACGTTTCAGCAGTGTAGGCAGTTCCAGGGATATAAGCAGGCAGACACGTTTCAGCAGTGTAGGGAGTTCCAGGGATACAAACAGGCAGACACGTTTCAGCAGTGTGGGGAGTTCCAGGGATACAGGCAGGCAGACACGTTTCAGCAGTGTAGGAGTTCCAGGCAGACACGTTTCAGTAGTGTGGGGAGTTCCAGGGTTACAGGCAGGCAGACACGTTTCAGCAGTGTAGAGAGTTCCAGGGATACAGGCAGGCAGGACACGTTTCAACAGTGTAGGCAGTTCCAGCAGGGTAAACTTAGATAGGCCTGGTGATTGTCGGTGTTCAATGCCATCAGGTTCAGAGCCCACACTGACAGAAATCATGTCTACCATCCAATCTACCAGTGACCAGACCAACGCCAAACTGGAGGAGCTCAGGAAGGAATTCCATGATCTACGTGAGAGTTATGTCGCTCATCAGACTGAGGTACGATCCCTTAAAGATGAACTCAGTGATCTATGCAACCAGAACTTACATCTCAGGAAAACGAACAATGATTTGTGTGCCAGACTTGAAGAATGTGACGCAAAAATGGATAACATGGAGGGTAGCTCTAAGCGCAATAATCTGATATTTTACGGTTTACCCAGGAAAGAAAACGAAACAGGTGCAGAATGTGAAGGTTTGCTCCAAAATCTGTTCACCGAGAAGCTGGAACTGACAGAAGATGTAGAGTTCAACAGAGTCCATGGGCTGAATGCCAGACATGACTCGCCCTTCATCGCCCGGTGCGTCTTCTACAAACAGAAAATGAAAATTCTACAAAACAAGCCTAGACTGCAGGGGTCCAACATCTTCATAGGCGAAGACTTCTCCTGACGTGTTAGAGACCTGAGACAGAGACTGGTGTACACCACACCTGAAACAAGCCAGGCAGGTCGGCAAGAGAGCCACGATGATCTTCAGCCATCTGTTGATCGACGACAACAAGTTTTCCGTGGATGCTGAAGACAGACGGGTTGAGCTGAAATAGGGTGTCGGCCGGTCCCTGTGTCGTCCTGTGCATTGGATGTTTTTGAGTGGGGCCTCAGATGTGGGCACGACACCCGTATCATCCCTGTCACAACACGGTGCAACTGACAGTGCCGCCGCACGTGAAATTGCTGATGTGTGTGTATGATTGTGTTTGGAGCGGAGTGGACAGTGCGTGCGGCGAGCTGCATCGTGTGGAAGAAAAGATGTGTGAACGAGGGCGTAACACAGTTGTTGTGTAAACTGTAAAATAAAACCCCAATTTTGTGAAGATTTTGTACATAGTAATACATGCATCAAACCACAATCGTTGTCTTTCTTACATTGGAATGTGTATGGGATTGTTTCTAAATTGTCTGACTTGGATTTTGTTTCATTCATTGTTTTTTTTTTAATTCAATTTGTTTGTTGAAACGTTTGTTGAGGAGTTTTCTTCAACTCTTTTTTTTCCGGCTATTCAGATGTGTGTGTTCCTGCTGTTAAATTTACTGCTCAAGGGAGACGATCAGATGGCCTGATATACTTGATAAAAATAAATATATGTCGTATGTTAAACAGGTAGATATCAAATCCAATGTTTTGGTGCATTTATTCTGAGCAAATCATTGTTTGGCTCTGTTAAAAATGTTCTGTCTGTATTTTGTGATGTTCGTCCCGAGGGGTCCCCATATTATGCATATTTTGACAGTGAACATGGTATGGCTTTGTTGAAGAATTCTTGACTGATTGTTGACTCATGGTGATTTGCATGGTTTTATTGTGTGGGGATCTGAACAGTAGGTTGTCAAATCTTTCTTATGATTGCCAGGAAATTGCAATAGTGGAGTTTTAGATTTCCAGCTCTTTAGTCACCCGCCCTAAAAGTAATAGACGCTCTGAAGACAAGTCATTGAATAACAATGGTAAATTGTCGTTAAATATGTGCACTGCGCTTGATTTATGTATTCTAAATAGTACGTGTTATGGCGATCGCAATGGTTGCTACACGTGTGTCAGACAATGGGTGCAACGTGAATGATTATTTTCTGATGTCTTGTGAATTATTTTCTCCTTTGTGTGATGTTTGCGAGCTGAAGTATGTGAGCGAATTGAATCGGATCATATGCCTGTGAAACTTAATTTCAACAGTTTAGATGATCGACAAAATAATATTCCAAACATTAACAGCCATATTACCACAACGTTTGTTTGGAGAGAAGATGTTACTAATGTATATTTTAGTACTATTTTGTCAATGGAATTTCAGGAAAAAAAATTCTGATTCATAACGTAATGAAGCTGAACATGGACATGAGTTTCTTTTGTGCCTGGATATGTATCTACTGCAGTTAGTTTGAATGAGGATGGAGGCATTGTATTTTTTTCTTTGTTGTTGTTATAAGAATGACGGATTTCATGTCATGTATAAATGCTTACTGTTACAAATTATGTCACACACACACACACACACACACACACACACACCACACACACACACACACATACACACACGCGCGCGCATACACACACATACACACACACATACATATACGCGTGAGTGCGCGTGCGCACGTACATACACGCACGTACATGGCCGAACATTGAATACAAACATTGCGTTAGAATAGGTGTATGACATTGAATGTTAACGTTACTTACTATTATTTCTCAGGATCTGGTAATAAGCCATGCATGAATTTCACGAATTCATTTGTATATAGCATGTGTGTTTGCCACGTGAACGAAAAATGTGTGTCTTTGTATATGCTGGTGATTCACTCGATTGGCAGGGTGTATAGATGATAAAAAAATGTAAGGTTCATTAAAAAAATAAAAAAAAAAAAAAACGCGCCTTTCCCTTCCCGGTGTAACGATCCATTTTAACTCCCCTCCACTTTTTAACTCCCCAGGAGTTGGGAATTAGCACGTGCCAATTTTAACTCCCTGGGAGTTAAAACCAACCACGCCAGAATGACTCCCCCCCCCCCCCCCCCCCCCCCCTGTTTTAGATTGACTCCCCCACACCAAAACGTTCAGTTTTATGTGTTAGTCACAATAAGAGAAATAAAATTTAATATACACCCCCTCCCTCCCCTCTGTCTGTCTGTCTGTCTGTCTGTCTGTCTGTCTCCCTCCCTCCGCCCCTCTCTCTCTCTCTCTCTCTCTCCCCCCCCCCCCAACTTTCTTTCAGTCTCTCGCTTCAATCTCTCACTCTCCTTGCTTGTCTGTTGCCTTTTTGCTTGTCTGTCTGTTTGTCTCTGTTAATCTCTCTTCCTGTATCTTTGCTTGTATCTCCGTCTGCCTGCCTATTTGTTTATCTATCTCAGTGTCTCTGTCTCTAGTGTCTCTCCCCACTCCCCCTCTCTCTGTCTGTCTGTTCTTCTTTCATTTACCCCCCCCCCTTCTTTCTCTTCTCTCTCTCTCTCTCTCTCTCTCCTTCTCACTCCCTCTCTCTCTCTCTCTCTCTCTCTCTCTCCTTCTCTCTCTCTCCCTCCACCCTCCCCCCATCTCTCTCTCTGTCTCTCTCTCCATGTTTCTAGTCAGCTTTGGTTTACTATTATTAGTGTTTATCAAAGACAGATCGGATAAATAGGCTTTTATGTCAGCCTAAGATTAGCAGAATGACCCCCCCCCCCTTCTATATTTTAACTCCCGGGGAGTTAAAAAATAGAAAAGGGGGGGGGGGGGGGGTCATTCTGGCCTTATGCCAGGATGCCCCCCCCCCTCCCCCCCCACACACACACACTGCAGGAAGACACTTAACACATGACACTTGAAAACTTTACTTGACTAGGATGAAGATCTTAGGCTAACATAAAAGCCTATTAATCCAATCTCTCTTTGATAAACACTAATAATAGTAAACAAATCTGACTAGAAGCATGCAGAGAGAGAAAGAGAGGGTGGGGGAGAGAGAGAGAGAGAGAGAGAGAGAGAGAGAGGGAGAGAGGAGAGAGAGAGAGAAGGGGGAGGGTAAAAGAAAGAAAGAAAAACAGACAGACAGGCAAGAGAGAGGGGAGTGGGGGGGGGGGGGAGACACTAGAGACAGAGACACTGAGACAGATAAACAAATGGACCGACAGACAGAGATACAAGCAAAGAGAGGAGAGAGAGACTAACAGAGAGAAACAGACAGACAAGCAAAAGGGCAGACAGACAAGCAAGTGAGAGAGTCAGCGAGAGACTGAAAGAAAGTTGGGGGGGGGGGGAGCGAAGGAGAGAGGGAGACAGACAGGACAGAAAGGCAGAAAGACAAAAGGAGGGGAGGGAGGGAGGCAAGGGGGGTTTTAGTAATTGTTTTTTTCTCATATCGTGACTAACACATAAAAACTGAAATGTTTTGGTTTCTCCTCTTGTGGGGGTAATGGTGAGTAGTTTAGTTTAGTTTAGTGTCATAAGTTATGTATAGTTGTTTGTAGGTTAGTTTAGTTTAAGTAGTTAGTGTTGTTAGTAGAGTTAAGTTGTAAGTAGTAGGAGTTTGAGAGTTAGTTAAGTTAGTAGTTAGTCAGAGTGTTATAGACTTTGTTAGCTAAAGGAGTTTAAGGTATGTTATGAGTTTGGTGATTGTTTTGTTAGTTAGTTGATATGTTTAGTTAGTAAGTGTAGATAGTTGAGTAGTTAGTTCAAGAAGTGTTGTTTTGTTTGTTAGTAGTTATGTTTAGTAGTTAGGTAGTTAGTGAAGTTTGTAGTTAGAAGTATGAGTTTGTGAGTTTGTTAATGTCTTAGTTACTGTTATGTTGTAATGTTGTTTAGTTTTGTTAGTTAGTTTTAGGTAAGTTAGTTTAGTTCTGTTAACTGTTTAGTAGAGTTTAAGGTTAGGCAAGGTAGGTAGTTAAGAAGTAGTTAGAGTGTTAGAGCAGTGTTGTGTTAAGTTAGTTTAGTTAGATGGTGGAGTAAGAGTGGTGCAGTTCAGTTAGAAGTTAGTTGTGCTGAGAGAGAAAGAAGTTACAGTTTTTTTAGTGATGAAGTAGGAGTTTTGAGTGTAGGTTAGTTAGTTATGAAAAGTTAGTTGAGTCTAGTAGATAGTTTGTTTAAGTTAGATGTGTGTTAGTTCTTAGGTGTTAGTGAAAGTTTAGTAGGTTTTAGCATGAGTAGAGTAGTTTAGTAGTTAGTGAGTGTTTGGAGTTAGTTTAGTAAAGTTAAGTGTTAGGAGGTTCAAGTTATAGATGTTATGTTAGTTTTAAGAGTGGGTTAGTTAGTGTTAGTTAGGCTTAAGAAGTTTGTTAGATATGGTTTAGTTTAGTAAGTTAGTTAGTTAATGGTTGTTAGTTTGTTTAGGTTGGAGTTTTGTTAACAGTTTAAGTGTTTTGTAGAGAGTTTAGGTGTAGTTAGTGAATGTTTATGTTACACGTAGAAGTAGAGTTTTCGGAGTTTGTTAGATTAGTTAAGTTCAGTTAGTAGAGTTAGTAGAAATTGTTAGAGTTGTCTGTGAGGTTAAGTTTGTTTTAGTTAAGTTAAGTTGGTAGATATGTAGGTTGGTTAGTTGAGGTGTTATGACTGTGTTTGGGTAAGTAGTTGCATGAGTGTTGGTTGTGTTGGTGGTATGGTTTGTGTGTGGTGGAGTTTGGTTGGTTGTGGGTGTAGGTGGTGAGGTGAGGGGATAGGGATGCATGGGTGGGTTTGGTGGTGGGTTTGGTGTGGTTGGGTGGGTGGGTGTGTGTGATGGGGTGTGTGTGTTCTGGGATGTTGTTTGGGGGGGTTCTGGGGGGGGAGTCGGTGGGTGGGTGGGGTGGGTATGTGGGGGTTCGGGTGTTGGGGTAGGTGGGGGTTGGGTTTGTTGGTGTGGGGTGGGCAGGGTGGGGGTTGTGGGTGTTGGGGTGGGTGGTAGTGGGTTGGGTTGGGGGGGGGGGGGGGGGGGTGTTGGGTTGGTGGGTGGGTTCTGGGGGTGTGTGGGGGGGTGGGGATTTTAGGTAGGGGTGGGGGTGATGGTGTTATGGTACGTTTGCGGGTGTTTGTGGTTTAAGGGGGGGTTCAATGGATGGGGGTGTAGAGGGATTGGGTTTTTGGTGTGGTTTGGGACGTTAGGGGTTGGGTGTGGGTAGTGTGGTGGGGGTGGGTTGGGTGGGTTGTGGGTATGGGAGTCGGGCGGGTGGGTTGGGGGGGTGGGGTGTTGGGTGTGTGGGGGGGGGTGGGAGGGTGGGGTTGGGTGGGGGCGTTGGGGTAGGTGTGGGGGGTTGGTGGGGGGGTTGGGGGGTTATGGGGGGAGGGGGGGGGGTGGGGGCCGGTGGGTTCTGGGGGGTTGCGGGCAGTTGGTTGGGTGGGTAGGGGGGGGTTGTGTTGGGTTTTTGGTCGGGTGGGTGGGTGTGGGGGGGGGTGCGGGGTGGGTACTTGGGGTGGGGTGTTAGTTTAATCGTTTACGAGGGTTACGGTAGTTCGTTTGGTTGGGTTTAAGTTAGGGTTTGTTGTTTGTTTAAGTGATTTATGTTGTTTTTAGGTTGTGTTAGTTAAACGTTTGTTAGTGTTTGTTTAGTTTGGTTTGTACTGGTAGGTTGGTTGGTTTTTAGTTAATGGTGTTGGGTTCATAGGTAGGTGTTTAGGTTAGTTGCTGTGTTGTTAGGTTGCGGGGGGGTGTTTCTTGTTGGTAGTTTTTGGGGGGGGTGGTGGTGTTTAGTAGTTTTGTTTCGGTATGGTTTAGGTGTGTTATGTTGTAACGGTGGGTTTAGGGTAGTGTTGTAGGGGTTGTTGTTGTTGTGTTAGTTTTGTTTGTTGCTGTTGTAGTTATCGTTTTTTAAGGGTAGTTTGGTTGGTTTAGTTTGTAGGGTGGGTGGGATGAGTTTGTTAAAGTTTTATAGTTAGGTTTTACTTAAGTGGTTAGTAAGCGTTTGTTTGTAGGTTCGTTGTTTGTTACGGTTATGCGTGTTATTTGTGGTTGTTATGAGGGTACGTGTTTGTAAATGGTTAAGTTAGGTTTTTTGTTTGTTAGTTTAGGTTAAGGGTTGTATGTGTTTGTTAGTTATTTGCTTGGTTGGTGTCTAGTTGTTACGGTTGTGTCTTCGGGTTGTTGGGTTTTGTGGTGTGTTAGTTAGTTATGGTTTGTTTGGCGTGTTTTGGTTGTTAGTTTTTTAGTTATAACGTTGGTTGTGGTTTTGTTTTTGTTGTTTAGTTAACGGTGTTGTTTGTTTTTGTTTATGTTAGTTACGTTCTAGTTTGTAGTTAGTTGTTAGTTATGGGGGTAAGTTTTGTTTAGTTTTAAGCGCAGGGTTAACTGTAGTTATGGTTTTTAGTGTGATGTTAGGTTTGTTAGTTTGCAGTTTAGTTAGTGTTATGTTATAACCCTTTCGTTTGTTAGTTAGAGTTTCTGAGTGGTTCGTCTAGTTGTTATGATGCGGCGTTGGTGAGGTAAAGTGTTGTTGTTGCGAGTGTTGTTGTTTTAGTAGTTGGTGGTAGGTTTTGTTGTGGGGTTTGTTAAGTGTTATTGTAGTGCTTGAGTTAGGTAGTGTTAGGGTTAGATCTTGAGTATGTGTCAGGTTAGTTTTGTTGTTGATAGTTGTTATTGTTTTGTGGAGTTGTGGTGTGTGTGTTTTTGTTAGTTAAGTTGGTTGGTATGTAGTAGTTAGTATGTGGGTTCAGTTTTCGGGTGGTCTGGTTGTGGGGTTGTGGGGGTTGTTTAGGTCGTTAAGTTTAGTTGGTTTGTTTTAAGCTGTTAGTGTTAGGTTAGGGATGAGTTGAGTTAGTTGTTAGGTTGTTAGTTGTTAGTGGTGCGGTTGTTAGTTAGTTGTTAATGGTTTTAGTTAGTTGTTGGTTTTTGTTGGTGTTAGTTATGTTGCGTTGTTTGTTGTGTAAGTTAAGGTAGTTATTTAGTTTGTTAGTAGCTTTAGTTGTTATTGTATAAGTGTAGGTTTATGTTTGTTGTTATGGTTGGGGGCGGTGTTAGTTGGTGGGTGGATTGCGGTTTGGGTAGTTGGTGGGGTTGTGTGGTTAGTTTGGGTTTTTCCTTGTAGTTAGTGGAGTTAGTTTTGGGTTGGGTAGGGTATATTGTTGTGTGGGAGGTGATTGTTTTTAGTTTAGGTTAGGTTGTTAGTGTTGTTATGTTACAGGTTGTTAGTTTGTAGTTTAGTTAAGTTCCTTTGTTAAGGTTATGGTTATAAGTTAGTTTAGGTGAGTGTAACGGTTGTGTTTTGTTACAGTTTAAGTTAAGGTGGGTGTGTGTGGTAGTCGGTTATACGTTAGTTAGTTATTGTTAGTTTTACTGGTTAGTTTAGTTGTTTTGTGTTCGGGTTATAGGGTGATTAAGGTTTGTTGTTTGTTAAAGTTAGTTGAGTGTTGTTGTAGAGGTTTGTGTTATTGTGTTAGTTTAGTTAGTTTAGTTAGTTGGTAGTAGGGTTAAGTTGAGTTAGTTAGTTAAGTAGTTAAGTTTGTTTAGTTGTTCATGTTGTTATTGTAGTTTTAGGTTATTTAGTTAGTTATGGTTAGTGGGTTTAGTTAGTTGTAGTGTTAGTTTTATGAGTTAAGGTTAAAAGTTAGTTAGTTGGGTTATGATTAGGGTTTTGTTTGTGTTGTTATTAGTGTATGGTTAGTTTTGGTTAATGTTTAAAGTTTCGTTACGTAGTTAGTTAGTTAGAAGTTATGTTAGTTGTTTGTTGTTAGTTGGTAGGTTTTAAATGTTAAGTTAATGTTGGTTAACTGTTGGTTTGTTAAGTAGTTAGTTAGTGGTGGTTAAGGTTGTTAAGTTTGTGTTTGTTAGTTTTGTTAAGTACGTTTGTAGTGAGATGGTGTTGGGTTGGTGTTGTTGGGTGGGTTAAGGTGGTTTGGTTGGTTAGAGGGTTTGTTCGGAGGTGTGTGGTGTTTGGGTAGTTAAGGGGTAAAGTTTTAGGGGTGGGGTAGGTCGGTGGGTTTAGGTGGTTTTGGTTTGTGGGGTTGGGTACTGGGGAAGTGGGATGGATGGTGGAGGAATGTGGGTGGTTGGGGTTATAGGGATGTGGGTGGGGGGTGGGGGGGTATGGGGGGGAGGGGTGGAGGGTGTGGGTGGGGTGGGTGGGGGGGTGGGGTTGGGGGGACTCTGGATGTGTGGGTGGGAGGGGTTGGTAAGTTAAGGTTAGTTCAGAGTTGAGGTATGGGTTTGTTTGGTAGGAGTTTAGGGAGTGTTATGGTTAGTAAGGTAGGGTGAGGTTTTTGTGTTAGGTAAGTTATAAGTTGGTTGTTGGGTTTAGGTGGTTAAGTTTGAGCTGTTAAGTAAGAGGTTCAAGTGTATGTTTGTTGGTTAATTGGTTAGGGGGGGGTTAGTTTAGGCGTACCGTTAGTTTATAGTTATGTTGAGTTAGGTGTAGTTTGGGTTTTACGTGGTGGTGTGTTAGTTAGTGTTGTTGTTAGTTGTATGGTAGTTTGGAGTAGGTTAGGTAGGTTAGGTAGTAGTTGGTTAGTGTTAGTAGTTAGTTAAGCCTTAAGTGGTTTTGTTAGTTTAGTTATGTTAGGATTTCGTTAGTGAGTTATAGGAAGTTGTTTAGTTTAGTTAGTTAGTTTCAGACGCGGTTAGGTAGGTTGGGGGTAGTTTTGTTAGTTAGAGTTAAGTGAGAGGTTAGTGGTTTAGGTTGAATGTTGTTTCCGTTTGTTGAGTGAAGGAAGTACGTGTTGTTGTAGGTTGGTTAGTTCTGTTTTGCAGGGTGGGGTTTGTTGTTTGGGGTAGGTAGAGTTTAGTGATAGTTTAATGGTGGTTGGGTTGGGAGGGGAGGATGGTCACGGGTTGTGAGTTAAGTTATGTTACGTTGGTAGGTTCAGTAGTGTGAGGTGTGTTGGTTAAAGGTATATGGTGTTAGTAGGTCGTTGAGTGTTGTTAGTTGGAGGGGTAAGTTCGGGTGGTGTGTCGGTAGTGAGAGTGTTAGTTTGTTTGGTAAGTTTGTAGGTGGTTAGTTGGTTAATGGTGATAGTTAAGTTTAGTTGTTAGTTGGTTAGTTGGAGGGTGAGTTGTTAACGAGGTTTAGTTAGGATATGGTTGTTTGGGTAGTTTGTTAGTTAGTTTTTTGGTTTATGGTTTGGTTTGTTTAAGGTAGTTAGTTAGGTTAGGTTAGTTTTTTAGGTTTTAGGTTAGTGAGTTAGTTGTTAACGTGTCGTATTAGTTAAGGTTATGTAGTTCAAGGGTTATGTTAGATGGGGAGTAAGGTTAGAGTGGAGCTTAAGGGATGGTTTGGTGTCAGTTCGTGTAAGTTAGTTGAGGTAGTAAGTGGAGGTCGGTTTGTGTACGGGGCTTATGGTTAGGTGGGAGGTGGTGTTGGTGGTGGTTTCCGCGGGTGGAGTTAGTGGGAAGGTTAGGGTTTGGCAGTTACAAGTTGGTATGGTAGGGGTCGGCTCGGGTGTTGCGGTGAGTGTGACGTTAAGTTTTGTTGTAGAGGGGTATTGTGGTCGAGAGGTTGAGTTTAGTTTAAGTGGTTGAAGGTTAGTGAGTTGAGGTAGGTTGTTAGGTTATCCGTGTTTAGGTTGTTTTAAGTTACGTTGTTGGTTTAAGTTAGTTTGGGTTAATTGGTTAGTTAGGGTTAGCTTAGTATAGGCGTGTTTTTTTTGTTAGTTAGTGGGGTTTAATTGTTAGTAGTTAGTGGTTAAGTTATAGGTTAGTCTTTATGAGTGGGTAGGTTATGTTTGGGAGGCGTAGGTCGGTGTGGAGGGCGTGGAGTGTGGTTGTTAGTTTACAGTGTGTTAGTTTGTGTGTGTGGGGGGGGTAAGGGGTTGGTCTGGGGGGGTGGTGAGGTATTTGGTAGTAGGGTGTCTAAAATAAATTTTTGCCACCCTGTTTTATGCTCTTCCCTCTATGGACCCAAGGTGAACATTTTTGTGCCTGAAGAAAAAAGATTTTTAAAGGGTTGGTTTCCCAATCATAGTTATATTTTCCTGTGCACCCCCCCAAAAAAAAAGGGGTCCCTTTAAACCATGATTAAGTTCCAATTTTTGTTTTAAAGCCCTGTTTTTGGGGTCAAAAATCAAATTCGTTACAGATCCTTTCAAAACCCTTTGTAATCAAACTGTTGCGAAAGGAAATTAAACTTTTTGTCTTTTTGGTAATGGTGCTTGCATTTTCCCAGAAAAAATACGTCTGAAGGTTTTAAATAAAAATAAAAATCTAAAAACTGACCTCCCCCAAAGGGATCAGGATGTTTTAAAAATTTTTCAGCATACAAACACTCCACACCCATTTTGATGCAAAAACACAGCAAATTTTAACTGGTTTTTTAAAAAACCCTGCATGGGATGACTGAACCAACACTTTCGCATTTTAGTTTTTTTTAAAAAGGAGGGTTAAGTTTATTTTTTAAATGGAGTACTAACCTTTACTTGAAAGGCGTCAGACTGAGTCACAAAAATTTGTCGGGGGTATCAGTTGTTAAAATTTTTTAAGATTGTGTGCCCCAAAACCAAATATTTTGCATTAGAAATTTTTGAATGCACCTTTTTTAAAATTGTTTTAAAAAGGGTTTGAACAATAACAACCAAGACAGTCCTTCTTTTTTAGAATATGCTTTTGTTAATGAATTGGGGAAAACCCAAAGGGTTCCCACTCCGGGAAATTTTTTACAAAGTCGTAGGGGTTTTAATAAAAACTAAAACCCAAAGGGAGAAAAAAAAATTTAAAAAATTTTTTGACAAAAAAGGAAATTTAGTTAGCCATTTAACCATACCTGAGGGGTTATTACGGGTTTTGCTCGCTAAAAGGGAAGCAATGATAATTTTCGACAATACCTCAAACTTAACAATGAAAATTTTGGGGAAAAAATTTTACATTCAAACCTGAAAAAGAAGAAGTAGGTTACTATTTTGAGGGAAGCAGCTAAAATGTTAGGCTTTACAACAACAAACAAAAACTTTTTATAGTTTTAAAGTTACATCAACAAAACAAATTATGAGGGGAAAAATCCGCTCGAAACTTTTCATTTCAATTTATTTCTCTATGTTCATTTGGGCGAGCTGAGCACGATGAAAACTTATATGATGGGAAGGGCCCCAACGTTTTAAAAAGCTCTTCCAAACAGGGGAAAACTGCATATTCGAATTTTGAAAAATTTTAAAAATTTTCCCCAAATTTTTCAGTTTAAAAAAATTAGCTTGTGGGGGGGTCCAGAACCCTTTTAAAAATAAAGATCACAGATAAAACAGGGAAAATCGTAAAATGTGAAACCTGCACATTGTTTTTAGAAATAAAATAATACTTGTTTTTAAAAAAAAAAAAGGGCCCGGGAACCCCGAAAAAATCGGGAGTTACATTACGCCTGAGAGGGGGGTTAAATTTAAATTAAAAAACCTTGCAGACGTTGAGGGCTTTGAACAAAACGGGAGATAGGCACTTTTATGGTTTTTTTTAGTACACAAAGATGGTTTTTTTTTAAGCGCAAAAGGTTGACGACAACAAAAGGTTTCCCAAAAATAGAAAAAACTACGCAATTTTAAAAAGCAAATAAAAACGGGGCAGAAGAATATAAAATAGTTTTTGAAAAAAATGACAACAAATGGCACTTAGAACCATATTTTTAATGGACCTAAAATTTAATTCTTAACCCATTTTCATTTTTTGACCGCAAAAAAGTTTCAGAAAAGCATTGAACTCTGGCCCTTTACATGTAAGTCTTATCCAGAGGGCAACATCGGAAAGAGATCCCAAAAAAACCGTTTTGGGGGCAAACAGTAAATCCTCCACAGTAGAAATCGGTTTTTTTAAAAAAACTTCTACAAAATTACAGTTTTAAATTTCCCCGCACAAAATTAGGGAAAACGGGTTTACA
>JAMYXO010007793.1:2500-11670 GCA_033310375.1 Conus canariensis
AACACAGGTTTTCCCAACACAAGTCAAAAATGAAGACAGGCACCTGCATCACCCAAAGCGGGGAAAAAAGACGCTTTTAGGACCAAAGAAGAATACCTTGCAGTCTGGTTAGACATGAGAAAGCGTTTGGGCAAATATGGAAGGAGGGACTCGGGCTCAAAACTACACGATGGTGTGTCTGGAAGGATGTACAACCAATAATCATTACCTGCATAATCGCCAAGCCCGGGTCAAAGTCCAGCCAGAAAGCAAGAAAAGGACTGAGACAGGGATCCCCAGGAGGAGTCCTCTCACCAACCCTGATTCTAATTTTTATGATGATATGTCCAAAAAATTGCCAAGAGGATCAAAGGACAATTAAGCAGACACTTGTGCTCTGGTGCTCCGAAGAGTATACGACCACAGCGCAAGTACGACTCCAAGCTGCACTTAACATGTTCAGCCAGTGGACCAGAGAATGGTTAATCACTGGGGAACACTTTGCAAAAACGGGCAATTTTAAACCCGGCTTCAGCCTATTTTCCAAACAAGAAACAAAAAAGGCAAAATTTGACAAATGAACAGGGGGGCCAGAGGGCTGACAAAGAACCCACCCCTACCTACCCCGGGAAAGAAACCCTTTGACCGCAGACTCATTGGGAAAAAGGCAGATTGCCAGATGCTGTGGGAAGGGGGCCCAAACCCGGGGACTGGCGATCATGAGGGGGCTCGCAGGGAAAAAGATTGTGGGGGGGCTTTACGAACTTTTCCTGAAGAGGGCCTATACCGGGGGGAATTCGACCTGGGTTTTTTTGGGGGTAATTTTTTTTGGGTTTTTTTAGCCCTGGGCAAACAGCTGCAAAGTCCAACCTTGACCACATCATCAAGATCCAGAATCAAGGGGTCAGCGTCTCATAAAATGGGCGCCCCCTTGGAAAAACCACTCCAATTAAAAGAAAATGGGAAGAGGGGCCCCTGGACTACGGGCCCCCAGAAGACAGGGAAGGACACAAAGACCCTCATCCAGGGGGCAAAATTTCAAACGCCTTTGATAGCCACCCCGGGGAATCAAAGGTGAAGGGGAAACCCCCCAAAAAAAGCCGACTGAAAAGGGGGCAGCTTTCATTCCCAGTCGCGAAGACTTGAACGGGCAAATTTTTCCAGTCAAAGGGGGGGAAACATGGGGAAACAAAGCCTTTTTCCCTTTCAAAGTGCAGCTTTACCCATCTTGGAAAGAGGCAAATGTTCCCAACAATTTGTCAACCAAAAATTTTCGGGGGGTGGGAAAAAAAAGGGGAAAACACAAGGGCAAAACCCCCTCAAAAGAAAAGGGGCCCCGGCCATGGAGCACATTTTGCAGTCCCGTAAACCCCAAGAAGGGGGCCTGGGGGCCCCTTTTCTTTACTGATTTTGGGTTCTGCCACAGAAGCAACCGAAAGGGGTGGAGGAGATGGAGGGAGAAGGGAATCTTCAATTTTCCCCTACAGGACGGGAGAAGTTGAACTTGCAGTCCCAACAGGAAAACAATTTTTCCCCCAATTTTCCAGGCTGGGGCGAGAAGCCGTCGGAAGCAGCCACAACAGTCCTGAGGAACTCCACCCAAGGGGCCCAAAAGGGGCAGGGGGGTGTTTGGTTTTTTTGACGGGGACTACGGGGTTTTCCAAGCCTTCAAGAAAACTTCCCCCAAAAAGCGAACTAAAACCCCCCCCTCATTACAGGGCCCCAGTTGGGGCCCTGGGGTGCAAAAGGGTGGAGGGAAAGTGGTGGGGCAATGGAAACTCGTTTTGGGGGGGCTTTTAGAGGGAATGAAAAAAAAACGAACCCCACTGGGGAAAAAGGGGGGGGGAAGGGGAGGGGGGAGCAGACCGACAACCTAGTGGCTATGATGAAGCCCCAAAGGGGCCCTCATTTAAGACCCCAGGCCAGCGGGAAAGAAGGGGTCAGCTTCAGCACCCAAAAAACAACCCAGGGTGATGGGGGTTTCTTTTTTCTGCGACGGGCGGGGGGGAAACAGGTGCCAAGGGGCCCTTCCGAAAAAGAACTGGACACAATCGTCCTGGCGCCCCCACATGCACAAAAAAAATCGGCATTGGACAGTCTGGAGAATGCCCTTGTAGTCAGGGGCAAAATGCGGCCGAACATAAACATCCCCAAAAATGGGCCGACGCATTTCCCGGGAAAAAAGGCCGCAAAACCCACAGTATTGGGGGTCAACTGTACGGCACCCTGGAGGAGCTGCCGGGGGGGGACGACTGCCTTCCCTCCAGGACCCCTAGGGGGGCTGGGGCATCTAAAAGAGAGGCGAACGGGGGGAAAGAAAGAAAAATACTGGGAAAAGGGTATCATAGATTTTGGGAAAAAGATTTTTTGCAATTTTATATTGCAGTTCAACACTGCAGGCCTCCCGTTTTCATTAATTCCGCAAAGGGGGCTCTTTTTTTTATTACAAATAAATGGGGTTTGTATGGCCTTTTGTCTGTCATAAAGGTGCTGTAAATTCCCACCCCCTCCCCCTTTAGCCAAGACTGGGTTTGAGGGGGTTTAATGTGGGGGGAAATGATGAAATCCTTTAAATTTTTTAATGCAAATTCGGATCCCAAAAAGGGGGGGACATTGACAAATTCCCTTCAGGAAAAGGGCGGGGTTTTAAAAAGGGTTTACAGAACGGGGGAAACAGGGGATGGAAAACTACCATGTGCGAAAGTTAGGTTTTTCTTTGAAGTAAAACTCTCTTGCAATAAAAAACATTGATATTTTGTATATTCCTTTTTCTTTTGGGTTCAAATTGGAAGGTGGGCTGCAGGGGGAAATTGGGAAACAACCTTTTTTTCGGGGGGAAAAAAAACGACATTTACGGGCAATGAGAACGGGGGGAAAGGGAAAAAATCGCCCTTATCTCCTTTTGGTTGGGGGCCCTTTTTTTGGTTTTTCCCTTGGGCCCTTTAATGTTGTTTTTTTTGCCTGAAGAAGACCAAAGAGGGGCGAAAAAGCGTCGTATTTTATCTTTTTTTTTAAATTTGTCTTTTCTCGTTCGTTCGGGGGGGGTGCCAGGGAAATTTTTCCCTTTTGGGGTTTTCCAATTTTTATAGGGAAAAAATTTAAAGGGAAAATAATTTTTTTCCCTCCGTGCCTAAAAAGTAATTCTCCTTTAAAAAGGGGTACAAAGTTATGGTTTAAAACCCACGAGGGGGGCCCCAAAAAGGGTTTATACAGGGTCCATTTTTTCGTGGTGAAGGCCCCCGCTCTTCCGAATGCTTATGTGTACTTGCTTTCAATTTGAAACGACGGGTCTGATGTGACATTTTTCGGCCATGCGTCGGATGGGGCCCAATTTAAATTTAAAACAAAAAACAAGGAAAGGGGCGCACAGAAAACTCTCTCTCTCTCTCTCTCTCTTTTTCCTCTCTTTTTCTTTTTCTTCTTCTTTTTTTTTTTTTCTTCTGCTTCTTTCTTTTCTTCTTCGGTCTGTCTGTCTGTCCCCTCTTTCCTCTTTTCTCTCTCTCTCCCTTTTCTTCCCTCCCCTTCTCTTTTCCTTTTTTTTCTTCTTCTTTTCTTCTTCTTTTTCTTCTTCTGCTTCTTCTTCTTCTTCTTCGGTCTGTCTGTCTTCCGTCTCTTTTCTCTTTTCTTTTTTGTCTGTCTCTCCCCTTCTCTCTCACTCTCTCTCTCTCTCTTTTTCTCTCTCTCTCTCTTTCTCCCCTTTCCTCCTTTTCTCCTCTCTCTAATGAAAGGGTTTAAAAAGATCCCCCAATTTTCCATTTTGAAAGGGAAAAAAATTATGGGGTTTTAAAACTTTGCTTTAAATTTTTCACACTTTTTCCTTGTTTCCCCTTTCCCCAATCTCAATCTTAACCCCCATCACCCCCTCGGGAAAAAAAACACACACACAAAACACACAAAAACCACACACACCACACACACACAAAAACCACAGGGGAAACCCTTTAGAAAGTTATCCCGTTTCAACGTTGAAGAAAAAAACGAATTTAATTGTTGGTATGTGGAAAAAAGCGTAAGGAACTTTTGGGGGGCACATAAAAATTTTTGTGGGGCGTTTGTTTGGGCCGGGTGGTTGTCGTTTCTTTTTTTTTCTTAGACCCCTCAAACCTGAAAGAAATTTGGGGTTCTTGTAATACATATTCAAAGTTTTTTGGGGGAAAAGTCAGCAGGATAATTCGCGTCAGGGAGTAAAAGGGTTTTTCCTTTTCCCGGGGCAAAAAATAAGCCCCAGAAGGGGCAAGGGAAACCTTTTTCTTTTACCCCTTTCATCCTGTCGCGGGGGAGGGCTACAGTCACATACTGAGGAATAGACTTCTCACAGACAGTCAAACGGGATTTAATAAAAAAAAAGAAAAAAAAAAAAAGAAAGGCAAATTTAAGCGGGGTTGTTTTTCCCGGGAAACATATGGGTTTAAAAATTTCCTTGTTTACACTGCATTTCTTGTCTTGGAAAGGGATCGGATACGTTTAAGGCGAAATTAAATTTTTTGACATCGGGGTTAAATCCTGTTTCTCTTTTTAAAAGGGAGTGCCGGTCGCCCGCTGTCTGTGCGGGACTTTTACCCCTTTCTTTTGAATCTTCTTTTCTTGTTCGTCTTTTTTGCCTCGCAAAATTTGATGTTTGCCTCTTGGTAAACACCATTCTTGCGGGGGGTATCGTAGGTTTGTAGGCTTGAAGCTCCCAGTGTTGACTGATTTTCTTCCAAATTTGGGGGAATTGGAGGGGTTCCTTAAGCACCGACAGGGAGAGGGGGTTGGTGGCGCGTGGGGGGGCGCGCGTACACACACACACAAAAATAAAACACACAACACACACAACCACGCACACACACACCACGGGCGACACACACACACACACAAAACACACAAGACGCACCCCACACACACACCCCCACACACACACACACACACAAACCGCGCGCGCGGGGGCGCGCGCGCACGCACATCCCACACATACTGGGGGATGGGGATGCTTTTTTGTGGGAGTGTTAGGGGTTCGGTTTTGGGTTGGGCATTTTGGTTTTTTAGGGAATCCGCCCTTCAAGTGTCTTTTTAATAAAGATGTGACATTTATTTTTTCTATTTTCATTTAAAGGAAAAGAAGGAAATATATTCTTTTGGTCTGATTTTCTTTCTTTTCTCTAAGGCTAAAAACCCTTCGTTTGCTCCCCCACCAGCCACACTCCCCCCTTTTCCTTCTTTTCTTTTAACCCCTATCCACATTTTTTTTTTTTTTTTTTTGTTTTTTTCTGTCCGACCTACCCCCCCTTTTCCTTTTTTTTTTTTTTTCCTTTCCCTTTTTTTCCCTTCCCAAATTTTTATCTTCTTTTCTTTTATCTTGCTTTGTTCGTTTTTTCATTTTCCCGTTAAAATTTTTCTTTCATGTGTTTGTTTCTTGTTTTTGGGGTTTTTGTTTTTTTTTTTGTTTTTTATCATCATCATCCCTTTATCATCAACCCCACCACCATTTTTTATTTATCATCTTCTTTTCTTCTTTAGTTGGGGTTTGTTGTTAGTTAGGGTTAGCTAATTAGTTGGGTTTTGTTAGTTGGTTAGTTAGTTGGTTCATAATTCCCTTCCAAAAATGTTGGGGATGGGGGGCCCCTTTAAAATAAAAATTTTGGTTTAAAAAAATTTGGGGGTGAAGAGCTGACGATCGGGGAGTTTAATCTACTCGACGGGGGGAGTGGGGAAACAGTTTTTTTGTTCTTTGTCTTATGGGGGATTCATTATGTAAAAGTGGAGGGGTTTGCATACAATATTTTTAAGAAATAACCCAAATCTGACATCAAACACAGGGGAATGCAAAAAAACCACTTTTTCATCTTCTGTGGCAAAGTGAGCTTATTGGCAAATAGTCCCTTTTTCGTCGGGTTGGGGACATTTAAATTCCCAAATTTTGGGTTTTTGGCAAAGATATCCCGGGGGATTAAATTTTTGGATCGGTTTCATTTTACAGATTTTTCATTTATTCCCTTACCCCGGGGGTTAGATGTTTTTTTTGGGGGGGAATATAGCTTTTTTTAAACGGGAAACGTTAAAAGCATATATATTGTTTTTTTTTCTTCTCAGCACTTTAAAGCCAGTTTTTGGGGTTAAAACCCAAAAACCCAAAAACCTGTTTTTAAAACCCCTTTATATCAACTGTTTGCATTTCCAGGTTCCTTGTATTAGCCAAAAAGTGCCAAAGCCCGGGTTCGTATTTTAGACATGGGTTTTCCCCGGCGTAGGTTCCCAAATGCCAAATTTTTTTGATTTTATTTTTGCTTCAAAGACCCTTTCTTTAAAGACTCAAATAGGGTTTAATTCCCTTTACAAAAGGAAGCTGTGTAAGTTTTTAACCAAAATTTTAAATTTGTTTCAAAAACAAAAAAGCAATGCACCGGGGTTCAACTTCTTTAAAGACTTTTGCAGGGTTTTGTTACCCCCCGTTTTAACCCTTTCCTTTCGACTAGCAGATCATCCTGAATTCATACTTAAATTTTTGTTGTTAGAGTATCATCACAGATATGTACAGGTGTATGAGAGAGAGAGAGAGAGAGAGAGAGAGAGAGAGAGAGAGAGAGAGAGAGAGAGAGAGAAGAGAGAGAGAGGAGTGAAGAGTGAAACGAAAGGAAAAAGCCAAAGAGTTAGTTTTCCTGATTTACACTGTTTTTAGTCGCTAGTTAGATTCTCTTTCTTTCTTTTTCTAGATCTTGTTTTTGTTTCTTTAAGTATTGGAACAACTAAATATAAATCTTCTTCGAGCGCTCGTGTGTGTTGTGTGTGTGTGTGTGTGTGTGTGTGTGTGTGTGTGTTGTTATTATTGTTGATGTTGTTGTTGTTGTTTGATTACAGTCTTATGAAATGGTGTTTTTTTCATGTTTTAAGATTCTGAAAACGCGACCCTGAATTTTCGGGCACTAGACTGTACGCTTTCATTTTTTTTTCTTATACATAAAATCTTGCCCCGCTCCCCCCCCCCCCCCCAAAAAAAAACAACAACAACAAACAAACAAAAAAAAACAATAAAATCAGATGAAATGAAAAGGAATTCATCATTTCAAAGAAACAAAGAAAGTAAATTTCAGATGAAAAAAATACATGACTAGAACAAATTTCTATATGCTAAGGTATGTCAGTCAGGAGATTTAGGACATTGTTGTATTCCTTGATTGTCATGTTAATGACTTAAAACCAAGCACACAGTAGCATGATCCTTGTGTCTGATTTGCAGTGTTTGTACTTAAGATGTTTACATTTCTGATGTCCCTTGACCAACGTTCTGTGTGCAAGATATCTTACCTAGTTTACTTTTTTTTTTTTAACCATACGTGTTTACTTGACTTGTGATAGTGTTGTAAGTAATAATTGAGTGTCAAGGTATGAAAGGAATTTGTGGTATGTTTTAGGGATGTGTAAATTCACTTTCGTATTACTTCCATAATCTTGAACAAAACATGAAGATTTAAATCTTACACAAGCCCTCCCCCCCCCCCCCCCTCTCGACACACACTCTACCCCACTCACCCCCGTTACCTTCCCTTCCCTTCGTCATTTTTTCCTCCCGTGCTGCAAATACAAAGCTGTGTAATTGTAACGCTTTTGCGGTATGTATTAAGAAAGTCCAGTAACTTCAACTGACATCTGAATGGCAATATTTGATACCGCCAGCCCGGCTGGGCAAATATGGAGTTTACGTGCCCCCTTTTACGAAAAAAAAAGACACAGATAGACCATTCATTCTTTGGTACAACTGTTGGGATCTGTGTTGGTAATCTTTTGATTCAATGTCAGAAAGAAGGATACGGATTACCTGACGTTCACCCTATCAGAACTTAATCTTAACCATAGGATGCTTTCTGAACGTCATGGCCTGGTTTGACTTTTAACATTCACTGACTCAAAAGTCACAAACAGCGAGTTAACCCCACGTTTCCAGGAAAATGCTAGAGCGACTTCTTATTTGTGGCCAGTGGTGTGGCGAGAAATTGTATTGAAAGCTTCGCCACCGCTCCTTCGCTCTTCCTTGTTTCCTTTATTGTCCCCATTTATCGTGATCAAACCAAGGGATATTGCCCCCCAACTGAACAATGTCACACTACCACAGGGATATTGCCCCCAACTGAACAATGTCACACTACCACAGGGATATTGCCCCCCAACTGAACAATGTCACACTACCACAGGGATATTGCCCCCCAACTGAACAATGTCACACTACCACCAGGGATATTGCCCCCCAACTGAACAATGTCACACTAACCACAGGATATTGCCCCCCAACTGAACAATGTCACACTACCACAGGGATATTGCCCCCCAACTGAACAATGTCACACTACCACAGGATATTGCCCCCCAACTGAGCAATGTCACACTACCACAGGGATATTGCCCCCCAACTGAACAATGTCACACTACCACAGGGATATTGCCCCCCAACTGAACAATGTTCACACTACCACAGGGATATTGCCCCCCAACTGAACAATGTCACACTACCCTGACAATCGGTCCTTCTGTGTGACCTCTTTGCTGATATTAGTCATTAGATTCTGTTTGACGACCCCGCATGGGTAGTTTAGGATAATGCACGCCGCTGTATAATATTCAATAATATGAGGAAAAATACAGGTCTGAGGACGTTTGAAGAGATAGGGCGTTGTTAGCATAAGAAAGGCTTATAGTCATAAAAGCAAGAGAGGTTGCCAACACAGCAGGCGGTTTCGATTCTCGATAAACCACAGTAGTTCCACCCCCGCCCCTCTCTGTGTCTCTTTCACTAGATAACTTAAGATGGCTTTAATGGTAGTTTTTTAGACTAGGGAAACAACAAAAGTCTCTTATCATGCAACGCGTGGCGCAGACATTATTTTCACAATGCCCATCTTGGTGAGAGGAGTTTTGCCTCGGTCTTTTGGAAGGTACACGAACCAAACCACTGGAATTAACATGAATTAAATGAGTGCTGGTGAAGTGCTTGTTACTGGCATTTGATGCTACACGCAAAGATGCCATATTCCTCCATTATGTTAGCTTTTCTAATGAAAGTCGGTAGATTCTGTATCTTTCTTTTTAAAGCGCGGAACATCAGGATGGAATGTCATCGAAAGCTTTTTTCTTTCTTGCCCTGTGCGAAAAGGCATGTTGCTTATTGTGAGGTTGATCAATAGAAAACATTTTTTTTTTTGCCCACGCATTCGTCTTTGTTT
>JAMYXO010007794.1:0-10000 GCA_033310375.1 Conus canariensis
TAAAAAATTTTAAAAAAGGGGGGGGGTTTTTAAAAAAAAAAAAATTTTTTTTTTTTTTGGGGGGGGGGGGGGGGGGGGGTTTTTTTGGGGGGTTTTTGGTTTTTAAAATTTTGGAAAAGGGGAGGGGGGGGGGTTTTTTAAAAGGGGGGGGTTAGGGGGGTTTTTCCCGGGAAAAGGGGGGTTTTTTTTGGGAATTTTTTTAAAAAAATTTTTTAAAAATTTTTTTTGGGGGGGGGGGGTTTTTTTGGGAAGGTTTGGGGGGGGGGGGGGGTTTTTTTTTTTTTTTAAAAATTTTTTTTTGGGGGGTTTTTTGGGGGGGGGGGGGGAAAAGGGGGGGGGGGGAAAAATTTTTTTGGGGGAAATTTTTGGGGTTTTTTTTAAAAAAATTTTTTTTTTTTTTTTTGGGGGGGGGGTTTTTTTTAAAAAGGGGGGGTTTTTTTTTTTGGGGGGGTTTTTTGGGGGGGGGGGTTTTTTTGGGGGAAAAGGGGGGAAGGGGGTTTTTTTTTTTGGGGGGGGGGGGGGGGGGTTTTTTTGGGGGGGGGGGGGTTTTTTTTTTTTTTTTTTTTTTAAAATTTTTTTTTTTTTTAAGGGAAATTTTAAATTTTTTTTTGGGGGGGGGTTTTTTTGGGGGGGGGGGGGGGGGGGTTTTTTTTTTTTTTGGGGAAAGGGGTTTTTTTTTTTTTAAAAAAAGGGGTTTTTTTTTTTGTTTTTGGGGGGGGTTTTTTTTTTTTAAAAAAAAAAATTTTTTGGGGGTTTTTAAAAAATTTTTTTTTTTTTTGGGGGGGGGGGGGGGGGGGGGGTTTTTTTAAAAAAAAAAAAATTTTTTTTTTTTAAAAAAAGGGGGGGGGGGTTTTTAAAAAAAAAAAAAATTTTTTTAAGTTTTTTTTGGGGAGGGGGGAAAAGGGGAAAAAAAAAGGGGGGGGGGGAAAAAAATAAAAAGGGGGGGCCGAGGGTTTTTGGGGGGGGAAAAAAAAATTTTAAAATTTTGGGGAAAAAAAAATTTTAAAAAAAAAAAAAAAAAGAAAAAGGGGTTTTAAAAAAAAAAAAAAAAATTTTTTTTTTTTTTAAAAAATTTTTTAAAAAAAATTTTTTTTTTTTTTTTTTAAAAAAAAAAATTTTTTTATTTTGGGGCCCCCCTAAAAAAATTTTAAAAATTTTTTTTAATTTTTTTTTTTTTTGTCTTTTTAAAAAATTTTTTTAAAATTTTTTTTTAAAAATTTTTGGGTTTTTTTTTAAAAATTTTTTTAAAAATTTTTTTTTTTTTTTTTGGTTTTTAAAAAAAAAGGGGGGGTTTTTTTTTTTAAAATTTGTTTTTTAAAACCCCCCCGATTTTTTCCTGTTTTTTTTGGGGTTGGGGTTTTTTTTTAAATTTTTTTTTTTTTTTCCTTTTTTTTTTTTGGGTTTTCCCCCTTTTTTTTTTTTTTGTTTTTTTTTTAATTTTGTGGGGTAGGGTTTTTTTTTTTTTTTAAAAAAAAATTTTTTTTTTTTTGGGGGTTTTTTTTTTGGGGGTATTACGGTGTATAAATTTTATATCGGGAACCTTATTTTCACTGTCCCAATGGAAATTGTGTGGGGGGTCCCCCTATGATTTACACTAAAAGATCAAAATTTTTAATTTTCTTTCGGGAAAAACTTGGTGGGGGGTATAAATTTTGGAAAAAATTTTCCCACGGGGGAACCATCTTAATTTTTTTCCAATAAACTGTAGAAAGGGGTGGGGTTTTTGTTGGGGAATTGGGGGATGGTGTGGTGGTGCGTGCGTGCGTGGGGGTTTTTTTTGGGGTGTGGGGGAAATTTGGTAAAACCCCAGGGGAGCTCAGAAAAGGGGCCGCGCCCAGTGAGGGTGGGGCACCCCAATTCCGGGGGCAAAATTGCTGACCGGGCAATCCCGGGGCTGGACGGAAAAGTAAAGCAGGGCCCTTAAATTCAGTTTGGGTAGATTTGGGGGGGGGGGGGGGGGGGGGGGGGGGGGGGGGGGGGGGGGGGGGTTCCTTTTCCCAAACCCTGAAAGTTACTTCATTTGCAAAAAAACCCACCCCATGTAGCACCCCGGGGGAAATTGGGATTTTTTACACATATATCTTTCACAAAAAAAAAAAAACCTTTGGGTGTCACGCTAAGAAAAATTCCTCTAGAGTGGGTTAGTGTCAAAACACAGTGGCAACTTTTTTGACTGCAGAGCCCCAAAACAATTATTGTTTATGCTGAAAAGTGAAAATAAAGGGGGTGGGGCTCCCACCCTCATCAAAATATATATATATTTTAAATTTTTCAGTGATTTTGCCCGGTTTTAACAGTGCTAAAAATCCCCAAATATTAAAATTTTTGGATCTTTTTAAAAACCCACCCTAAACTTTTTTTTACAGCACGGAATTCCCCCAGTTAGCGACTTCTACCCTTTAAAAGTGGGGCTGACTTTTTTTACAGCCCCCGAATTACTCTACACTGATGAAAAATTTACAATAAAATTAAAATTTTTTTTTACAGTATTTGATTACCCTTTTTTTTGATTTTAATGCCTTTTTTCAGCAATTTTGACTCCCCTTTACGTGCAAATTTTAACCCCAGCAAAAAAGGGCCATCTTTTAAACGGGGAATTAGCTTTTTTTACAGTGCTGAACTATTTTCATTGACCTCCGTAAATTTTACAGGGGATTCCCAAATTTACAGGGGCTAAAATTATTTAAATTTACAGGGCTTTTTACAGTGTTTTTTTCTGTGATTTTGGGCCCGTCTGAGGTACTTTTTCCGGGGACCAGGGAATAAATTTACAGTGATTTTCAGGGGGTTTACGGGGCTGGTTTACCTCAATACCCCCCGATTTCCATTTACCTTAAAGGGGTACTGTTTTAAAATTTTTTAAAATTTTACTTTCCATGGACCCCCCCTGCCCCTTTTTGTATTTTGTAGGGGGATTTTTCCCTCCCTTAAAGCGTTTAAAACAACTCTTTTTTCTTACCATTTCCCTTTTTTACGGGTGTTTGTTTTTTAAAGGGGTTTACATGTTAAAATTTTAACCAACGGGAACACCAATTTTTTCAGGGGGAAAAATTTCGCGAAATAAGGGGGGCTAAAAGGCCCATTTCCGCCACGGGCTATTTCCCAGTGATTTGGGGATTTTTTAAAACAGCGTTAAATTTTTTACCTGACCCCCCAAACACTGGGTTTTTTTTAAAAGGAAAAAATTCCCTGTTGACGGCCCTTTCCCCTCGTACCATTTTCCCATTGCCCAGTAAAGCTGGTTGGCCACACAGGGGGGGGCCCATTCAACCCATGGCTTGGCATGCCCCGTGGATAAATGGAAAAAAAAAAAAGGTTTTCATACAAGTTCTTAAAAATACTTAACATCCTTAAAATTTTGAGGACCTTTTTTTTCAAAAAAATTTTGAAAACCCAAGGGCCCCTTGGGAACATTTTTAAACCTTTAGTATTTTATAGAACTCAGAAAGCATGAAAGGGGTTTAAAAAAATGTTTTCATCGGGGAGAAATAACAAAATAATGCAGATTTAAATTATTTTTTTAAACGAAGACAAAATTGGGAATTTGAAACCCTGAGGAAAGGGTCCAAGGGCCCTTTTTGCCCCGGCTGGAACCCAAATTCCGCTAAAAGTGACAAATTTTAAGCTTATCAAAGGGGGGCATAAAGGCCTAAATTTTTTCTATACTGAAATTTTCCCTCAATTTTTATAACTTTAAAATTTTTTTGTTTTTTATTTTTTGGTTACATTTGTTTTTGTTGCCCCATTATTAGAGCATTTCCAATCCCCCCTCATTTTTTTTTTCATAAAGTAGTTTTTTTGCTTTTTTTCCCCCCAGGGGGTTTTTGTCACCACAGGGTTTATAATTTTTTTGTTTGTTACAAATTGTTTTCATTGTTTTTTTTATTTTTATAAGGTTTTTTAAAATTATTGTTTTTTTTGACCCAAGGAAAACGGGTGCCCCATCTTCTTTTTCAAAAATTCCCCCACAAATAACCCTTTCACACACACGCAGGGAAAGGTGCGCGCCCCATGCACAAAAACACCCCAAAATAAACTCCCAAAGTGCCAATGAAATGTATTTTTCACCTCCATGTTTCGGAAAACCTGAGTGTTTTTCCCCTTCATTTTTTCAAAACCTGAGTCCCTTTTCCCCCTTCCATTTTTAGGACCATCCTTTCCCAAGGAGGACATTCAGACAGGGCAATACCCGCAGCCCCTGGAGGTGCGGGTTTGGGGGAAAGGGTAGGGGCCCCCCGCTTGAGGGTCTGGGGGCACAGAAATGAAATGGTAAGTAAAACCCGGGAAGGGGGGGACTGCCCCTGCTGTCTGGAGTAAAGGGCCTTTTGGGTGAATTTTTCTTGTGGGGGTTTTTTTCCCTTTGGGTAGGGTAAATGCCCCCTACTGAAATGGAATACAGTTTTTTAGGGGGGGAGTTTTCCCCTTTTGGGGTTTGAATGCCCCCTGCGGTGTGGAGTACAGTGGGGGGGGGTTGAGAAACCCTTTTTGGGGTGAGGGGCCCGGGGGCCTGTCTGGAGTGCACCCTTTTTTTGGGGGGAAATGTTTTTGTAGGGTTTTTTGTGCCCCCTTGTGGGGGGAAAATGACCCTTCCCCTTTAAATGGATACCCCTTTAGGGCGAGGGGTTTCCTTTAGGGGGGAGGGGTCCCTGCTGTGGGGGAGAAACAGCCTGGGGGTTTTGGTGTCCCTTTGGGGGTAAAGGGGGGTCCCTGCTGTGGGGGGAAAAACACCTTTGGGGGGCCCGACCCCCCTTTTCCCTTTGGAGAAAACAGCTTGTGGGGTAAATTTGGCCCAAAGGGGGGTTAATTTGTCCCTTTGGGGGGAGATCACTGCGGGTTGTGGAGTAAAACCCTGTGGGGAGGGGCCCCGTCCCTTTTTTGGAGTACAGTTTTTGGGGGGGGGGAGGGGGCCCCCCCCTTTGGGGTTTGAGGGGCCCCAAGGCCTGTGGGAGTACAGCCTTTTTGGGGGGGAGTTTTCCCTGTTTTTTTGGGTACACCCTTTTTGGGGTGAGTGTCCCCCCCTTTTAGGGGTGGGAGGGGTCCCAGGGGGGGGGGGGGGAACTTTTGGGGGGGGGGGGGGGGGGGGGGGGGGGGGGGGGGTGGGGGGGGGGGTTAAAAGCCTTGGGGGGTGGGGTGGGGGGGGGGGTTTTAGGGGAGGGGTTTTTGGGGGGGGTGGGGTTTGGGGGACTTTTTAAGGGGTGGGGGGGTCCCCCTTTTTTAAAGGGGGGGGGGAGTTTTTGGTGCGGGGGGGGGGGGGAAATTTGATGGGGGTTTGGGGGAGTTTTTTGGGGAAGTTTGGGGTTTTTCCCTTTTTTTGGAAAAGGTTTTTTTAATTTTTTTGCTTTTTTTGGGGGTTTTGTGTGGGTTTTTTTTTTAAAATTCTTTTTTTGGGGGTTTTTTTTTTGGGGTTTTTGTTTTTTTTTTTTGGTTTTGTTCTGTTTTTTTTGGGTTTTTTTGGTTTGGTTGTCCCCTTTTTTTTTGGTTTTTTTGTTTTTGGGGTTTTTTTTTTTTTTCTTTTTTTTTAAATTTTTTTGGGGTTTTTTTCTTTTTTTTGGTTTTTTTATTTGGTTTTTTTTTGGGTTTTTTAAAACCCTTTTTAATGTGGGTGGTGTTTGTTTTTTAAGGGTTTTGGTTTTGTTTTTGGTGTAAGGTTTGCCTTGTTTTTTAAAGGGGGTTTTTTCCGGGATTTTGGGTTTTTTTGTGGGTGGGGGGGTTTTTTTGTTTTACATTTTTTTTGTTTTGAGTTTTTTTACAATGTGGGGGGTGTGGTTTAATGCGGGGTTTGTGGGTTGTTGTTTTTTAATGGTTTTTGGGGTTTTTTGGTGTTTTTTTATATTTTTGGGGTTTTGTGTTTTAATGGTTGTTGTTTTTTTTGGGATGCGGGCCCCTTTTGAGCGGGCCCAAAAGGGGAAACAAAACCCTTTTTTAAACCCTCACTCTGGTGAAAACCCTCCCATCGGGTGAGGACCACCGGGCCCCCAACCATCACGGGCCCCGGGGGCCCTTTTCCCTCAACACATCGCCCTCGGGGGAAAATTTTTCGGGGGAAATTTTCCTTTAACAGGAAAAAGGTAGTGGCCCCCTCCCCCTTTTTCACCATCAAAAACGATTGCCCCTGTGGGGTGGTGTAAGTGGGGACCCCCGTGCAAAGAAAAAAACCTTTTTTTGGGTTTTCCCCTTTGGGGGCCTTTTTTTTTAAATTTTTCTTTCTGCCACCTTTTTCCAGCCCCCCTGCGGGAGGGGCCATTACTTTTGTCGCTGAACCAGCATGCATGACATCCCCCGTCGGGACCCACCCAAAAGCCCATTTTCCCATGAACTTGCCAGTACCCGCGACCTCAGCCCCAAATTTTGGGGAATTTGGGGGAAAAAAACAATAAAGGGGGGAAAAAAAAACCCCAACCCCCTTTTTTTTTTTTTTAAAAAAAATTTTTTTTTTGGGGAAAAAAAACCCAAAATTTTTTTTTTGGGGAAAAACCCGGGGGGTTTCCTTTTTTTCCCTTTCCCCAAAACCCAGGGGGCCCCCCCGGGGGGCCCCAAAATTTTGGGCCCCGGGGGGCCCCTTTAAAGGGGGGGGGGAAGGGGGGGAAAGGGGGGGAAAAAAAGGGGGGGGGGGGGGTAAAGGGGGGGGTTTTTTAAAGGGGGGGGGTTTTTTTTGGGGGGGGGGGGGGGAAAAGGGGGGGGGGGGGGGGGGGGGGGGGGAAAGGGGGGGGGGGGAAAGGGGGGGGGGGTTTTTTTTTAAAAAAAAAGGGGGGGGGGGTGGAAAAAAGGGGGGGGGGGGGAAAGGGGGGGGGGGAAAGGGGGGGAAAAAAGGGGGGGGGGCCCCCGGGCTGGGGGGGGGGGTTTTTGGGGGAAAGGGGGGGGGTTTAAAAAAATTTTTCCCCCCCCCCTTTTTTTTTTTAAAAAATTTTTCCCCCCCTTTTCCCCCCCCCCCCCCCCCGGGGCCCCCCGCCCCCTTTTTTTTCCCCCCCCCCAAAACCCCCCCCCTTTCCCCCCCTTTTTTTTTCTTTTTTTTCCCCCCCCCCCCCCCCCCTTTCCCCCCCCCCCCTCCCCCCTTTCCCCCCCTTTTTTCCCCCCCTTTCCCTTTTCCCCCTCCCCCTTCCCCCAAAACCCCCCCCCCTCCCCCCTTTTCCCCCCCCCCCCCCCTTTTTTCCCCCCCCCCCCCCCCCAATTCTTCCCCCCCCCCCCCCCCTTTTGGGGGGTTTTTTTCCCCCAACCCTTTTTCCCCCCCCCAACCCCTTCCTTTTTTCCCCCCCCCCCCCTTTTCCCAAAACCCCCCCCTCTTTCCCCCCTCCCCTTCCCCCCCCCCCCCCCCAACTTTTCCCCCCCCCTTTTCCCCTTTCCCTTTTTCCCCCTTTCCCCCCCCTTTTTTCCCCCCCCTTTTTCCCCCCCCCCCCCCCCATTCCCCCCCCTTTTTTTCCCCCCTTTTTTTTCCCCCCCCCCCCCCTTTTTTCCCCTTTTTTTCCCCCCCCCCCCCCCCCCCTTCCCCCCCCCAAACCCCCCCCCCCCCCTTCCCTTTTCCCCCCCCCCCCCTTTCCCCCCCCCCCCTTTTTCCCCTTTTCCCCCCCCCCCACTTGGGGGCCCCCCTTTTTCCCCTTTCCCCCCCTTCCCCCTTCCCCCCTTCCCTTTCCCCCCCCCCCCCCCAAACCCCCCCCCTTTTTTTCCCCTTTCCCCCCCCCCCCCCCCCTTCCCCCTTTTTTCCCCCCCTTTTTTCCCCCCCCCCCCTTTTCCCCTTTTCCCCTGGCCCCCCCTTTTTTTTTTCCCCTTCCCCCCCCACTGGCCCCCCCCTTTTTTCCCCCCCTTCCCCCCCCCCCCCTTTTTTCCCCCTTTTTTTCCCCCCCCCCCCCGGGGGCCCCCAAAATTTTTTTTTTCCCCCCTTTTTTCCCCCCCCCCCAAACCTTTTTTCCCTTTCCCCCTTCCCTTTTCCCCCCCCCCTTTTCCCCCCCCCCTTTTTTTCCCCTTTTTCCCCGGGTTTTTTTTTTTTCCCCCCCCCCCTTTTTTTTCCCTTTCCCCCCCCTTTCCCCCCCCCCCTTTTTCCCCCCCCCTTTTTTTCCCCCTTTCCCCGGCCCCCCTTTTTCCCCCCCTCCCCCCCTCCCCTTTTTTTTTCCCCCCCCCCCTTCCTCCCCCCCCAATTTTTCCCCCTTTTTTTTCCCCCCCCCCCTTTCCCCCCAATTTTCTTTTTTTTTCCCTTTCCCCCCCCCCCTTTTTTCCCCCCCCTTTTTTTTTTTCCTTTCCCCCCCCCCCCCTGCCCCTATTTTTTCCCCCCCCCTTTTTTTTTTCCCCCCCTTCCCCCCTTTTTTTCCCCCCCCCCCCCCCCCCCCCCCCTTTTTTCTTCCCTTTTTTTTCCCCCCCCCACCCCCCCCCAATTTTTTTTTCCCCCCCCCCCCCCCCCCTTTCCCCCCAAACTTTTTTCCCCCCCCCTTTTTCCCCCTTTTTTTTTTCCCCCCTTTCCCTTTTTCCCCTTTTTTTTTTTCCCCTTTCCCCCCCCCCCCCTTCCTTCCCCTTTTTTCCCTTTCCCCTTTTCCCCAAACCCCCCCCCTTCTTTTTTTTCCCTTTTTTCCCCCCCCCCCCCCCTTCCCCCCTTTTTTTTTTTCCACACCCCCCCCCAAACCCCCCCTTTTCCCTTTTTTTTCCCCCCTTTTTTCAAACCCCCCTTTTTTTTCCCCCCCCCCCCTTTCCCCCCTTTTTTTTTTCCCCCCCCCCCTTTTTTTCCCCCCCTTTTCCCCCCTTTTTCCCCCCCCCCTTTCCCCCCCCCCCCCCCCCCTTTTTTTTTTTTCCTTTTCCCTCCCTTTCCCCCCCCGGTTTTTCCCCCCCCCTTTTTTTCCCCTTTTCCCTCCCCAAATTGCCCCCCCCCTTCCCCCCCCCCCCCCCCTTTCCCTTTTTTCCCCCTTTTTCCCCCCCCCCGGGGAAAAATTTTTTAATTTTTTTCCCCCCCCCCGGGGGGGTTTTTTAAAAGGGGGGGGGGGTTCCCTTAAAAAATTTTTTTTCCCTTGGGTTTTTTTTCCCCCCAAAAATTTCTTTTTTCCCCCCTTTTTTTTTTTTGGGGTTTTTTGGGGGGGGTTTTTTTTTTTAATTTTTTTGGGGCCCCCTTTTTTGGGGGGGTTTTTCAAGGGGGGGGGCCAAAAAAAAAAAACCCCCCCTTTTTTTCCCGGGGAAAAAAAGGGGTTTTTTTGGGGGAAAAAAGGGGGGGTTTGGGGGGGCCCCCTTTTTTTTTTTTTGGGGTTTTTTTTGGGGGGGTTTTTGGGGGAAAATTTTTTTTTTTTTTTTTTTAAAAAAAATTTTTTGGTTTTTTTTTTTGTTTTTAAAGGGGGTTTGGGGTTTTTTGGGGGGGGTTTTTTTGGGGAAAAAATGTTCCCCCAATTTTTGGGGAATTTTTTTAAAAAAAAAATTTTTTTTCCCCGGTTTTTTTGGGGGGGGAAAAAGGGGGAATTTTGGGGGGGGAAAAAAAACCTTTCCCCTTTTTTTTCCCGGGAAAAAAATTTTTTTTTTTGGGGGGGTTTTTTAGGGGGGGAATTTTTTTCCTTTTTTGGGGGGGGGTTTTTTTTAAAAAATTTTTTTTGTTTTCCAAATTTTTTGGGGAAATTTTTTTTTGGGGGTTTTTTTTTTAAAAAAAAAAAATTTTTTTTTTTTTTAAACCTTTTTTAAAAAAATTTTTTCCCCCCCCAAAAAAGGTTTTCCCCAATTTCCCCCCCCCCCGGGGGGGGGGGTTTTTGGGGGGGGGTGGGGTGGGGTTTTTGGGGGGAAATGGGGTTTTTATTTTTTTGGGGGGGGAAAAAAAACCCCCCTTTTTTCAAAAACCCCCCCTTTTTTAAAGGGTTTTCCCCCCCCTTTTTTTTTTTTTTTTAAATTTTTTTTCCCCAAAAATTTTCCTTTTTTTTTTTTTTTTTTTTTTTTTTTTTTTTTTTTTTTTTTTTTTTTTTGGTTTTTTTTTTTTTTTTTTAAATTTTTTTTTTTTTTTTTTTTTTTTTTTTTTTTTTTTTTTTTTTTTTTTTTTTTTTTTTTT
>JAMYXO010007795.1:0-11668 GCA_033310375.1 Conus canariensis
ACGCCCCCCCCATAAAAGCTACGGTTCAAACCCCGGGCCGAGAAAGGAACAAAAAGGGAAAAAAAAAATGTGAAGAACAGTTAATTAGTTACTTAGTTAAGTAGTTAGAAAAGATAGTTGGTTTTAGTTAGGTATTTAGATTTATTAAAATTAATGAGAAAAAGGTTTATTTTTTTTTTTTTGGTTCCCCAATAAAAGTAGAAAAGTGATTCTTTCTTCTTCTCTAACTTGTAATTTTTTTTTGAAAAAAAAAATAAAAAAAAAGGTAAATACAACTTTAAAAGAAAAAAAAAAAATTGAATGGGTTTGCAACAAAAAAAAAAAAGATGGAAATAGGAAGATAAAGAAAGAATAAAAACCCAAAATTTAAGGGACAGGGGGGGTTTGGGGTGCCATGAAGACTTATGAAAGATGATAAAAATTCAGTAATAAAACTAACTAACTAATTAAGAAATTTAATAAATTCTTTTTTTCACTTACCCACAGTGCAGACCGGGGTTTTGTTTTCCATTTTGTTTATCTCTTTTGCTTTTTTTTGGTTTTTTTTCTTCCCTACCCCCTTTCCCTTCTTTCCTTCCTTCAATCCTTCATTCCTTTTTTCCCTTTCCTTCCTTCCTTCCTTTCTTTCTTTCTTTCCCCTTACGTTCTTTCATTATTTTTTTGGTGGTATAATTGTGACAACGTCTATGTTATCCCCAATGTCGTTTTAAAATTCACCAAAACTTTCAGGTATAGAAATATTCCTTGTTTTTCCATTTATTTTATACTTATATACTTATTTACTTACTTTCTTTTTCTTTAAATTTATTTTTATTTCTTTTTTTTATTAAGTCATTTATTTTGGGATGTAGGTATTCATTTCATACGTATTCAATTATGACTTTTTGACAGAGAAGAGAGAAGGAAGAAAAGAAGAGAGAAGAGAAGAGAGAAAGAAGAGTGAGGAGAAGAGAGAGAGAGAGGGAAAAGACAAGAAGGGGGAGGAGAAGGGAGGAAAGAGAAGAAAATACGAATGCCAAACTTTGGGGAAAGGTTTAGGGTATTAAAGGCCCACCAAAAAAAAAAAAAAAAAACGGACTATGGAGGAAAGATGGGGGAAACGGGGTAAGGGGTGAGGCTGGGGGAAATGGAGTGAGGAGGGAGGGAGATATAGAAGCTTATGTGGAAACAACGTTTTTACAAATTGGGCCTTTTACAAAAAGTTCCATCGTGACAAAGGGGGGTCCCAATCTGGTATTAAACATATTTGGGGAACTAACCTTGGGGATGTAATCACACATAGTAAAAGTCCACTTCACAACATTACCCAACACACCGTCACGATGGCCCAGTGGGATTTTTCCCTTTTACAACATCTTTGCTCCGGTAGAGTGATGTGTTGAATTGGCCACAAACATGGAGGAGATTGCCCAAGGTTTTCCCTCTTTCCCAATAGTTCCTTATTTGTGGTGAATTTGTTTGTTGACAAGATTCTGTGTGCTTGGCACCTCAGCTTCTTAGTAAGCTAGGCGCTGTCTGTCCCACATGTGCTTGATTTTTAAAAACATTAGTTTTGTGCTCTGGTTGGGTAAATGCATCGATTTTTGAATCACTTCGGTTGTATCTTTTCCCCTGTTCATAGCCTTCAGTATTTTTACACAACAGTCATATGCAAATTCGTTTTTGCTACGCTCTTTTTCTCAGAGTCATGGGACACTATCAGTAAATGTAAATTGGGGCCACACAGTTTAAAGTTTTTATTTTTCGTCATTGTTTTGAGTGTCCATACAATGACTGGGAAAGAGAAGCAGGCAACGATGTCTTGTCAGCTCCCCGTTTACAGTTAAAAAACAATGTTTTTCACTGTCCAGCATCACACCTAGACAAAAATGGGGGCAAGTTGGCAAAATAAACCAGATGGAGATGAAAAGGTGCCCCCGTTCAAAATTTATCCCTTTTTATCTTGAGGGGGGACTTCTCCGATACAAGGGGGGGGACCTGTGGTAGTAAAGGACAGCGTAAATTGGTTATAGTACTGAACCCCCAGGACGACACCCAATGTGGGTTTTCCTTTGCCTTCAGTTTTGAAGGGGGGATAGGTCATGTTCTGCAGTGCTAGGTTTCAGCATACTTTCTAAAAGTTACTGGGAGACTCCTAACAGGCATCGACAGATTGTGTAGGAAACAACGAATATTTGACCCTAGCTGCTGGTTAGGGAAAAAAAGAGAACTTCATAAGGATAAAATTTCCCCAAGTAAGAGAGGTTGGTCTTTAGCAGTGGGGTAAGAAATCTTTCCGAAAAAGGGGCGCCTTTTAAAACCCCACCCCCCCAAAAACTCAGGTTCGAATCCCGGGGCCCGAGCAAGGAACAAAATGGAAAAAAAAATGTGAAGAAACAGTTAAAATTTGTTACTTAGTTTTAATAGTTGTTAAGAAAATTTTGGTAGTTAGTTTGTTAGGTATTTAGTTAGTTTGGTTAATTTAAAAAAAAAAGGTATTTTTTTTTTTGGGGGTTTTCCACCAACTTTCAAAATAGAAGTGATTCCTTTCTTCTCTCAACTTTGTAATTTTCTTTTGTAGAAAAATGAAAAAAAAAATGTAAAAATACATAATTATAAGAAAAAAAAAAAAAATGAATAGGTGCAACAAAACAAAGGAAGAGATGGAAATTGGGGAAGATAAAGAAAAGAAATAAGAACCAAATTAAAGACAGGGGGGTTGATGGGGCCATGAAGAGTTTGAGAAGGATAATAAATTCGAATAAAAAACAACAAACTAATTAAGTAATTAATCAATTCTTTTTTTTACAAACCCCCCCGGCAATTCGGGGTTTTTCCCTTTTTTTCCCCCCCCCCCCCTTTTTTTTTTTTTGTTCTTTTCTTTTCCCTAAAACCTCCTTCCTTCTTTCCTTCCTTCAATCCCTTTATTCCTTTCTTCCTTCCTTCCCCCTTTCCTTCCTTTCTTTTTTTCTTTTTCCTTACTTTCTTTTATTATTTGTTCGGTGGTAAATTGTGCAAACGTTCTATGTTAATCCTCAATGTCGTTTTTAAAAAAATTAAACCAAAATCTTCATGGGATAGAATATTTTTGTTTTTCTCATTTATTTGTATACTTTTATACTTATTTTCTTACTTACTTTTTCTTTTTACATTTATTTATTATTTCTTTTTTATTTGTCATTATTTAGGTTGAGGTATTCATTTCATACTATTCAATTTTTTGACTTTTTAGACAAGAGGAGAGAGAGAGGAGAGAGAGAGGGGGAAGAGAGAAGAGAGAGAGAGGAGAGAAAGAAAAGGGGGGAAAAGAGAGAGAAGGGGGGGAGAGAAAGAAAAGAGAAAAAACAATGCCAAACTTTGTATGGTTTAGGCTATTAAGGGCCCTTCCAAAAAAAAAAAAAAACGGACTAGGAGGAATAGGATGGGGGAACGGGTAGGGGGAGGGCGGGGGAAATGGAGTTGGGGGGAGGGGGGGCAGATATAGAAGTTTAATGGGGAAAAACAACGTTGTACAATTGGCCTTTACAAACGTTCATCGTGACTGGTCCCACATGTGGTTTAAACATATTTGTAACTAATCCCTTGGACGTCAAACACACATAGTAAAATCCACTTCAAAAACATTACAACCACCAGTCACGATGGGTCCCAGTGAGGATTTCCTTTTTACAACACTTTGCTCCGGAGAAATGATGTGTTTGGTTGGCCACAAACATGAGGAGATTGACCAAGGTCTTCCCTTTCCACAATAGTTCCATTTTTGTGGTGAAAAGTTTTTTTGACAAGATTCTTGCTGCTGCACCTCAACTTTTGTAAAGCTAGGCCTGTCTGTGCCACATGTGCTTGATGTTCTAACATTAGTTTGTGCTCTTTTTTTGGGTAAATGCTCGATTTTGAAAACGTTCGGTTTATCATTTTCCTGTTCTTAGCCTTCAGTATTTTTACACGAACAGTCATATGCAAATTTTTTTGCTAAACCCCTTTTTTTCAAGGCATGGCACACTATCGTAACGTATATTGGGGCCCACACATTTTTATGTTTATTTGCCGTTTATTGTTTTGAGTGTCTACAATGTGGGAAGGGGAAACAGGCAAACGTGATCATTTCAGCTACATGTTTTTTTTTAGTATAAACAATGTTTTTCACTGTCAGCATCAGCACCATAGACAAAACGGGCAGAGTTGGCAAAAATAAACCAGATGGGGGAAAGAAAAGGCTGCCTTGTTTCACGGTTTTTCCCTGTTTATTTGGGGGCCTTTCTGCATACACACATGGACGCGGGTAGTAACGTGACAGCATAATCGGTTATAGTATGAACCTCAGGCGAGACAAAGTGGTTTCCTTTGCCTTCATTTTTTAAGGGGGATAGCGTCATGTCTCGTGTGAGTTCAGCATACTTCAAAAGTTACTGGGGGACTCCCCAACAGGCATACGAACAGACTTGTGTAGGGAAACAACTGAATATTTGACCTAGCTGCCCGGGTTGGGAACAAAAATGAACTTTATAAGGGATAAATTTCCCAAAAGTAGAGTAGGGGTCTGTTACATGGGGTAAGCATCGTCTGAAAAGGGGCGCCTTCAACGCCCCCCCATCCAAAGCTACAGGGTTTGAATCCCGGCCGAGCAAAGGAAAAAAAATTGTAAAAAAAAAATGTGAAAACAAAATTTTTTTTTAAGTATTAGTAAAATAAATTTGTTAGGGTTTTTAGGATTTTTTAGTTAGTTATTAATGAGAATAAGGGGGTTTTTTTCTTTTTTTTTTTTTTTGGCTTCCACCCGACTACAATAGTAAAAAGATTCTTTCCTTTTTGTCTCTAACTTTGTAATTTTCTTTTGTAGAAAAATAAAAAAAAAATGTAAATACATACAGTAATTGAAAAAAAAAAAAATAAATGAATAGAGTCAACAAAACAAAGAAGAGATGGAAATGGGAAATAAAAAAGAAATAAGAACCAAATGTAAGACGGGGAGTTTGATGTCCCAAAGAAGCGATAAAAGATGATAATAAATTCAGATAATAAAAACTAACTAACTAATTAAGTAATTAATTTTCAATTTTTTTTTTTTCACTTACCCCCCGGGGGCAGATTCGGGGTTTGTTTTCCATTTGAAATGCTTTTTTGCTTTTTTTTGGTTCTTTTCCTTCCCTCCCCCTTTCCTTTTCTTTCCCCTTCCTTCAACCCCTTTTCTTCCTTCCTTCCCTTTCCCTTTCCCTTCCTTTTTTCCTTCTTTCCCCCTTCGTTTTTTTCATTATTTGTTCGGTGGTATAATTGTGACAACGTCTATGTTATCCTAAATGTCTTTTAATAATTCACCAAAATTTTCATGGTATAAAAATTTTCCTTTTGTTTTTCTCATTTATTTGTAATTATATATTTATTTACTTACTTTTTTTTTCTTTAACATTTTTTTTATTATTTCTTTTTTTATTAAGTCATTTTTTTAGGTATGTAGGATTCTTTTGCATACGTTTTCAATTTATACTTTTTAGACAGAGAGAGAGAGAGAGAGGAGAGAAGAGAAGAGAGAGAGAAAAAGAGAGAGAGGAAGAGGGGGAGGAAGGGAAAGAAGGAGAGAGAAAAAGGAGAAGGGAAAAGAAAGAGAGAGAAAATATAAAGCCAATACTTTGATATGGTTGGGCTTTTAAAGGCCCTTCACAAAAAAAAAAAAAAAAACGGACTATGGGGAATGGATGGGGGAACGGGGTAGGGGTGAGGGCTGGGGAAATGGAGTGAGGGGGAGGAGTAAAATGAAGCTTATGGGGGAAACAAGTTGTAAAATTTTGGCCTTTACAAACGTTCATCTGACATGGATCCCACATCTGGTATTAAACATTTTTGGGGGTAAATTCCTTGGACGTCAATCACACATGTAATATCCACTTCACAACATTACCACACCATCACGAGGGGGTCCCTAGGGGGTTTTTTTCCCTTTCACAACATCTTTGCCCCGGTAGAGGGGATGTTGAATTTTGGCCACAAACATGGAGGGATTTGACCAAGGTTTTCCCCTCTTTCCACAATATTTTCCTTTATTTTGTGGGAATGTTTTGTTGACAAGATTCTGTTGCTGCTGCACCTCAGCTTCTGTATTTAAGCTGGGCGCGCGGGCCCCAATGTGCTTGTGTTCAAACCCTTAGTTTTGTGCTGGGTTTTGGGGTAAATGCATCGATTTTGAATCACGTTCGGTTGTATCATTTTCCTGTTCATAGCCTTTCCCAGTAAGTTTTACAACGAACAGCATATGCAAATCTGTTTCTGCTACCTCTTTTTTCTCAGATCATGGGCCACTATCATAACTGTATATTGGCGCCACACAGTTTTCATGTTGATTTGCCCGTTCATTGTTTTGAGTGTCAACAATGAGGGGGGAAAGAGAAAGCAGGAAAAACGTTTATATTGTCACTACATGTTTATCAGTTAAACAAGTTTTCACTGTCAGCATCACACCATAGACAAAACGGGCGAGTTGGCAAAAATTAACCAGAGGGAGATAAAAAAGGCGCCTTGTTTTCACATGTTTAACCCGTTTATCTTGGGGGCACTTTCTGCTACACAGCATGGACGCTGTGGAGAAACGTACAGCGTATAATCTTTTATAGATGAACCTCAGGACGACGACAAGTGGTTTCCTTTGCCTTCATTTAAGGGGGGGAACGTCATGTTCTGCAGTGCTGATACAGCATACTTTCTAAAAGTTACGGGGAGATCCAAACAGGCATACGAACAACTTGTGTAGGAAACAATAAATATTTGCCTACGTTGGTTGGGGAACAAAAGTGAACTTCATAAGGCATAAATTTCCCAATGTAGAGTAGGGTTTTCCGGTTACAGTGGGGTAAGAATCGTCTAAAAAGGCCGCCTTCAGACGCCCACCCATCCAAAGCTACGGGTTCGAATCCCGGCCGAGCAAGGAACAAAAATGGAAAAAAAAAATGTGAAAACAGTTAATTAGTTACTTAGTTAAGTATTTTTGTTGGGTTTTTATTTGGGTTAGTTTATTAATTTTTAAAAGGAAAAAGGTTTATCCTTTTTTTTTTTTTTGGCTTCCACCAGCACAAAGTAGTAAAGTTTCTTTCGTTTTGCTCTAACTTTGTAATTTTTTTGTAGAAAAATTAAAAAAAATTTTAAATACATACATGTTAAGAAAAAAAAAAAAATAAATGAAAGAGTGCAACAAAACAAAAAGAGATGGAAAAATAGGAAAGAAAAAAAAAGAATAAAAACCCAAATGTAAGACGGGAGGATTGATGTGCCATAAAAGACTTTTATAGAAATGAAAATAAATTTCAGAATAATTTAAAAACTAACTAACTAATTAAGAAATTAATCAATTTTTTTTTTTCACTTACCCCCCCGTGCAGACTTCGGGTTTTGTTTTCCATTTTTGTTTACTCTTTGCTTTTTTTTTTTCTTTTCCTTTCCCTACCCCCTTCCTTTTTCCCTTTCCTTCAATCCTTCTTTCCCTTTCCTTTCCCCCTTCCCCTTCCTTTCCTTCCTTCCTTCCTTTCCTTTCTTTTTCCCCTTATTTTTCATTATTTGTTTGGTGGTATATTTGTGACAACGTCTATGTTATCCTCATGCTTTTTTAATAATTCACCAAATCTTCAGGGTATATGAAATATTCCTTTTTTTTCTCATTTTTTTTGTATACTTATATACTTATTACTTATTTTTCTTTTTTTTTTATACATTTATTTTTTTATTTTTTTATTTATTATCATTTATTTAGGTATGTAGGTATTCATTTGCATACGTATCAATTTATGACTTTTTAAAAGGGCAAAAAAAAGAAGAGAGAGAGAGAGAGAGAGAGAGACGAGAGAAGAGAGAGAGAAAAAAAAAGACAGAGAGAGAGAGCAAAAAAGGAAGGGAAAAAAAAGAGAAAAAAACGAATGCCAATACTTTGATAGGTTTTGGCTTTAAGGCCCATTCACAAAAAAAAAAAAACGGACATGGAGGAATAGGAGGGGGAACGGGTAGGGGTGAGGGCTGGGGGAAATGGAGTGGGAGGGAGGCAGATATATGAGCTTAGTGGAAACAACTTTAAAATTGGTTTTTTAAAACGTTCATCGTACATGGATCCCACATCGGGTATTAAACATTTTGTAACAATCCTTGGACTGCAATCACACATATAATAGTCCCCTTCACAAAAATTCACACACCACACTTGGGTCCTAGTGGGGGATTTCCTTTCCACATCTTTGCTCCAGGTAAGTAAAGTTTTGAAGTTGGCCACAAAAAGGAGGAGATTGACCAAGGTTTTTCCCCTCTTTCCAAAATTTTTTCCATTATTTGTGTGTGAATGTTTTGGGACAAGATTCTGTGTGCTGCTGCACCTCAGCTTCTGTGTAAGCTGGGCGCTGTCGGGGCCACATGTGCTTGATTTTTTAACATTGTTTTGTGCTTTTTTTTTTGGGGGTAAATGCTCGTTTTTGAATCACTTTTTCGGTTGTAATATTTCCTGTTCATACCTTCATATGTTTTTTACACGAACACCATATCAAATCTGTTTCTGCTACCTTTTTTTTCAGAGTCATGGACACTATCGTAACTGAAATTTTTGGCGCACACAGTTTTCATGTTGAATTTGCCGTTCATTTTTGAGTGTCATACAATGACGGGAAAGAGAAGAGGCAAACGATGTTTTCTTGCCCACTCTGTTTTCATTATAAACAATGTTTTCAATTCAGCATCCACTAACAAAACCTGGGCAAGTTGGAAAAAATAAACCAATGGAATAAAAAGGTTGCCTTGTTTCACATGTTACCCCTGTTATCTTGAGGGGCACTTTTTTTCGATACACGCAGGGACCTGTGGAGTAAAACTGACAGCGAAAATCGGTTATAGTACGAACCTCAGGACACGACAATGGGTTTCCTTTCCCTTCATTTTTAAAGGGGGGTAGCGCCCCGTTCTGCAGGGCTGAGTTTTAGCATACTTTCTAAAAGTTTCTGGGAGCTCCTAACAGGCATACGAACAGATTGTGTAGGAAACAAATGAATTTTGACCTACCTGGTTTAGGGAAACAAAAGTGAACTTCATAAGGCATAAAATTTCCCAATGTGAGTATGTCCCGTTAGCAGTGGGGTAAATCTGCGAAAAGGCGCGCCTTCAACGCCCACCCACCAAACTACAGGTTCGAATCCGGCCCACAAGGAACAAAAATTGAAAAAAAATGGAAAAAAAAGTTAATTAGTTACTTAGTTAAGAGTTTAAAATATTTATTGTTATTAGGTATTTTTTTATTAAGTTTTATATTTTTTTTTTTTTTTTTTGGCTTCCACCAGACTACAAAGTAAAGTGATTCTTTCTGCTGTCTCTAACTTTTTAATTTTCTTTTTGTAGAAAAATGAAAAAAAAAATTTTTAAAACATACATGATAAAAAATAAAAAAAAAAAAAATGAATAGAGTGCAAACAAAACAAAAAAGAGAGGGGAAAAGGAAAATAAAAAAGAAATAAGAACCAAATTAAGACAGGGAGGGTTAAATTTCCAGAAGACTTTGAGAAATATAATAAATTCAGAATAATAAAACTAACTAACTAATTAAGTAATTAATCAATTTTTTTTTTTAAAATTTCCCCCCAGTGCAGACTTCGGGGTTTTGTTTTCCATTTTTTTTATTCTTTTTTTTTTTTTTGGTTCTTTTCCCCCCACCTCCTTTTTTTCCTTCCCTTTAATCCTTCATTCCTTTCTTCCTTTTTCCTCCTTCCTTCCTTCCTTTCTTCTTTCTTGCTCCTTCTTTTTTTTCATTTTTTGTTTTTGGGGTTTTAATTGTGCAACGTCTATGTTATCCCTGCTTTTAATAAAATTTACCAAAATCTTCAGGTATATAAAAAATTCCTGTTTTTCTCATTTATTTTTATACTTATTATTTTTTACTTTCTTTTCTTTTTCTTTATAATTTATTTATTATTTCTTTATTTATTAAGTCATTTATTTAGGTATGTAGGTATTCATTTTTCATACGTTATTCAAATTATGACTTTTTAGACAAGAGAGAAGAGGAAGAGAGAGAGAGGGGGGAAAAGAAGAAGAGAGAGAGAAAAAGAGAGGGGAGAGAAGAGAGGGAGAGAAAGAGGGGAGAAAAAAAGAAGCCAAAACTTTGATATGGTTTAGGCTATAAGGCCCATTCACAAAAAAAAAAAAAAAACGGGACTATGGAGGAATAGGGTGGGGGAAACGGGGTGGGGGGAGGGTGGGGGAAATGGAGTGAGGGGGACAATATATGAAGCTTATGTGAAACAACGGGGGTACAAAATTGGCCCCTTTTCAAACGTTCTGTGACATGGATCCCACATCTTGTTATTAAAATATTTGTAAAAATAATCCTTGGACTGTCAATCACACAATAATAGTCCACTTCACAAATTACAAAAAACACCATCACATGGGTCTAGGAGGATTTCCTTTACAACATCTTCTCCCCAGGTAGAAGTGATGTTTTGGGGTTGGCCCAAAAAAAGGGGGAGATTGACCAAGGGCTTCCCTCTTTTCCCCAATAGTTTTCCATTATTTGTGTGGAATGTTTTGTTGACAAGATTCTGTGTGTGCTGCACCCTCAGCTTCTGTAGTAAGCTAGGCGCTGCTTGCCAATTGCTTATGTTCTAACATTAGTTTTGTGCTTGGTTGGGGAAATGCTCGATTTGGGGAAACACTTTCGGTTGTATATTTTCCTGTTCATAGCCTTAGATGTTTTACACGAATGTCAATGAAAAATCTGTTTCGCTACGCTCTTTTTTCAGATCATGGACCTATCAGTAACTGTAATTGGCGCCACACATTTTCAGTTGATTTCCCCGTTCATTGTTTTGAGTGTCAACAAGACTGGGGAAAGAGAAACAGGCAAACGATGGTCATTGCAGCTACTGTTTATCAGTAAAACAATTTTTCACGTCGCATCCACCAAAACAAAATGGGGGAGAGTTGGCAAAAAAAAAAACCAGAGGAGATAAAAGGTGCCTTGTTTCACGTGTTATCCCTGTTTTTTTGAGGGGCACTTTTTGCGATACACAGCATGGGCGCTGTGGTAGTAAAGTGACAGCGATAATCGGTTATAGTACTGAACCTCAGGGCGACGACAAATGGTTTTTCCCTTTGCCTTCAGTTTTTGAAGGGGGATAGCGTCATGTTCTGCAGTGCTGATTCAGCTACTTTCTAAAAGTTCTGGGAGAACCTAACAGGCATACAAAAAGACTTGTGTAGGAAAACAACGAATATTTGAACCCGCGCTGGTTAGGGAACAAAATGAACTTATAAGGCAAAAATTTCCCCAAGTAGAGAGGTGTTGTTAGCATGGGGTAAACATCTGTCTGAAAAGGCGCGCCCTTTAACCCCACCCTCCCCAAAACTACAGGGTTTGAAAACCCGCCGAGCAAGGAACAAAAATGTGAAAAAAAAAAATTTAAGACCCGTTTTAAATTTGTTTCTTAGTTAAGTAGTTAGAAAAATAGTTGGTTTAGTTAGTTTTATTAATTAGTTAGTTAAAGGGAAAAAAGGGTTTTTCTCTTTTTTTTTTTTGGTTCCACCAGACTAAAAAGTAGTAAAGTGATTTTTTCTTCTTCTCTAACTTTTGTAATTTTTCCCCTTTTTAAAAAATTTAAAAAAAAAAGTGTAAATAAACATTATAAGAAAAAAAAAAAAAATTAAAGATGCAAAAAAAACAAAGAAAGATGGAAAT
>JAMYXO010007796.1:0-11665 GCA_033310375.1 Conus canariensis
CCCACCCCCAAAAGCTAAAAACCCCCGCTGAATCCTTTTGTCACCTCGGGGGGTTTCGGGGCCACCCGGGGAATTTTAAAAGGGGGTTAAAAAAGGGAAAACACACGTTTTTGGGGGAAAAATGCCGGACGGGGGCCCCCTTAAGGGGGCTGGGGGGGGGGGGGAGGTTGCTTTAAAGGGGGGGTTGATTTCGCGGGGATCAAAAATCCCAAAAACCCCCCCTGCTGGCGAAGAAAAAACCCCCCTTTAATTCAGAGCCCAAAAGTGATCAGCCCCAAAACGGGGCCCCAAAATTTCCCCTGACAGAACGTGAAAAGGGGGGGTATGGGGACTTTTTAAAAAAAAACCAAAAAAAAAGCTTTTTAAAAAAATTTTAAAAACCTTGGGATGTCAGCAATACATTGAACGTCAGTGCACACTTTTATTTACTTTTTGCATATCACATAGCAACCACAATTTCCAAAAGGGCCAACGACCCAAAAAAAAACCGGCCGGGGGGAAAAAAAAAACCCAAAATAACAAATTTTTCCCCTCGCACGCACTTTTTTCATGGACGCTATAAAAATTAAACCCCCAAAACATAGGGGTTTTTCCAGGGGGCCTTGGGGAAAACCCCCAAACCCCCCAAAGCCTCGGGGGGCTTTTGTTTTTCATTTTCTAAGGTTCGTGAATACACCCCAAAAAACTCATCGATATCACTTAAAGGGGAAAAAGACTTTTTAAAATTTAAGACAACAACAACAACACAGAAGGGCAGTGTTTTTATTTTTTAGGTGTAAACCCTTTTTCAAAAAAATGGTTCGGGGGAAAATTGTTTATATCAACAGCAATTTTTTTTGGGGTCGCGTGGGGCCCCCCCCAAAGCAAAAAAAATATCTACCAAGTGCGAGGGGGGTCTTTTTTTTCCCCCTCAGGGGGTTTTTAACAAATTTTAAAAAAACCAAAAAACTTTTTTTTTTAAAAAAAACCACGGGGAAAAGTAACAAGAAAAAAGAGCAAGTAGGGGGGGGAACCCCCTTTCCGGGGGGGTGAAAATAGTTACCCGCCCATAACCCCCCAAAAAAAAAGCTGCTTAAAAAAGACAAAACCCCAAAAAACCTTGCAGAAATGCCAACACAAAACAGGGGGGAAAAAACCAAACAAGGGGTGGCTTTCTTGTTTTTCTTGGGGGGGCCTGGTTTGGCTTTTCTCCTCGGGGATTTGGGTGTCGAAGGGAGGGGGCCCCTTTTTTTTTAAAAAATTTAAAACTTGTAATTTTTTTCTTTTTTCCCCCGGGGAAAGAGAGTTTCCCCCCAAAAATTTCCCCCCCCCCTTTGTTTAATGTCCCCCTTCTTCTTTCTTAATGTCCGCCGGGGCCCTTTTTCCATTTTAAGAATTTTTCCCTTAAAAAAAAGGGTTTTTCCCGGGGGAAAAAGGGGGGGAAAAAAACAAAAAAAAGAAAGGGTGCTGGGGCCTTATCATCACTTTTTTTTGGGTTAGGGGGGGAAATAGGGGGCCCGGGGGGTGGGATCAAAAAAAGGAAGGGGGCAGCATGGAAACCAACATGGTTTTTCCCAAAAACGACAGAAAAAGTTACCCCCTCTATCTTTTAGGGGGTTTTTGCAAAAAAGATTTTTAAAAAACGGCTAAAAAAAAACCCCGGGGTTTCAGTTTTTCCAACACAAAAAAAAGACATAAACGGAAATAAAAACCCATAATAAAGCTTTTGTTGTTGGTTTTTCCCCCGGGGGAATTATACGGTAGGTATACACTTAAAAAAAACGAAACATGTATTTTTCACAAGCTTCAGCAATTTTTTTTTGGGGGTGGGTGGGGTGTGGGGGTGTTTTGTGGAGGGGGTTTGTTGTGTGTTGTGTGTTTTTGGGGGGGTATTGGAGTTGTTGGGGGGTTGGGGGTGTTGGAGGGGGTGTGGGGGTGAGTGATAAAACACACACACAAAACACACACCCCCCACAACACCCCACACACACACACACACAAAAAACTGATTTTTTTCGAAAAAAAATCCCCGACCCAAAAAAAAAAACCCCTTTTTGCCCCAACATAATCTATAACAAAAAATATTTGCATCATGTACCGAACAAAAAATATAATGGGAAACCCCAAAAACTTACATAGCTAGATAAAAAAAATATGTAAAAAACGACGGGGACGGGGGGATTTCATTTCCCAAGTCATCCAAAAAAGTTTTTTAAAAAAAATTGGGGGGAAAACCCGGGGGGAAAGGGGAAAAAAAACCCCAATTTTAAAAAAAGAAAATTTTTTATAAACTTTCCAAACCCCCCCGGGGGGCGTCCCGCTGGATCTCAAAGGAAAAAAAACATTAAAAAAAAAGAAAAAGAAAAAAAAAGGGGGGGGGAGAAGGAAATTTGGGGGTGAAAACTTAGTTGGGGGTTTTTAACTGTCCACATCCAGGGGTTCCCAAAAAAACGGAACCTCACTCAACGAAAACCCCCCCTAAAGGGGGTTAAGTAAAAATTTTTGGGAAAAAGGGGGTTTGTCAATTTTAAAGGGGGGGGGCAAATCGAACATGAACAAGTGCAAAAAAATACGGGGGTTTTTTTTTTTTTGTTTTTTTTTTTTGTTTGGGGGTTTTTTTTTGGGGGGGGGGGGGGGGGGGGGGGGGGGGTGGGGCCTTTTTAAAAGGGGAAAGGGGGGAAAAAGGGGGGGGAGGGCAGGGGGAGGACCCCCAATCGGAAGTTGGGGGAAAGTGGGAACCCTGGAACCCTAGAAGGAAAGGAAAATGTGGGGGGGAACGGGAGAGGGAACGGGGGGGGGGGGGGGGGGGGGGGGGGGGGGGAAAGGGGGGGGGGGGGGGGGCTTGGGGGGGGGGGGGGGGAAAAAGGGTTTTGGGGGGTTTTTTTGGGTGGGGGGGTTGGGAAAAAAGGGGGGGGGGGGGGGGGGGGGGGGGGGGGGGGGGGGGGGGGGGGGGGGGGGGTTTTGGGGGGGGGGGGGGGGTTGGGGGGGGGTTTGGGGGGTTGGGGGGGGGGTTTTTTTGGGGGGGGGGGGGGGGGGGGGGGGGGGAGGATGTGTCGCTTGTAAAAAAGGGAAAAAATTAAAACACAAAGAAAAAAGTTCTTCCCCCCAAAAAGAAGAAGAAAGGGAAAAAAAAGGGGCCCTGAAAAAAGAAAAAGAAAAAAAAAAAGGGGGCAACCGCGGGCGTTATCCCAAAAAAACGTAAAACCGCCACCCCTTTTTTAAAAATGGGAGGGGGGCCAGTCCCCCCCCGGCTTAAGTTTAAAAAAAAGGGGGTTTTTTTTCCCGCCACAAAAAACAAGTCGATAACAATTTTTTTAATTTTTATCTAAACCCCCCGCACGGAGGTCCCGGGGCCCTTGCCTCTCCCTTTTTCGGGGTTGCGCAGGTGAAAAAAGTAAGTACAAAAAAGGGGAAACGGGTTTTCTAGGAAAGGGGGGGGGGGGGGGTATTTTTTTTTGGGGGGGTTTTGTGACAAAAAGGGGCCCCGACCCCTTTTTAAACGATGGATTCCCGGGGGGGGGGGGGGGGGGGGGGGGGGGGGGGGGGGGGGGGGGGTTTTTTTTTTTTTGGGGTTTTTGGGGGGTTTTGGGGGTTTGGGATGGGGGGGGGGGGGGGGGGGGGGGGGGGTGGGGGGGGGGTGGGGGGGGGGGGGGGGGGGGGAAGATGATAACGTACGAAAAAAAGGGAAAAATATAAAAGGGGGTGGAAAACCCCCAGGAAGGAAAGAAGGGTGAGAGATTCCCCATATTCCACAGCCCCCTTTTTAACGAGGACCAAAACCCCCCCCGACGTTTATCGACCCCGCGCGTGGGCAGGTCACTGAGGGGCCCCCCCAAAAGGGGGGGGGGCCTGAAACCAATTTTTTGAAAAAGGGGGCCCCCCGATTTGGGGGGTTTGGGCAAAGAACCCTTTCCCTTAATTGATGGCTACAGGGGTTGGGGTAATGGAAAACCCCCAAAAACAAAAAATTTCAAAAGTAGAGGTTTTTTTTCCCCCCCAAAATTCCCCCAAGATTATTTTGACAAAAGGGGCAAAAAAAAAATAACTCGGGAAAAGGGGGTTTTTTTGGGGGCACTGAGAAAAAACCCCAACCCCCCCAAAAAAAAAAAAAAATCGTCCCCCCAAAGTAAGGGGCCCCCCCAAAAAACCCCCCTTTTGTTTCCCCCCAAAATTTTCCTTTTTTTTTTAAAAGAAAATTAAAATTTTTTCATTATTAATTTTCAAATTTTTTTTATCAATTATTTCATTTTTTGGGGAAATTTTGTGATGTGGGTTTGCTTTGAAAAAAAGTGTTCCCCTTTTTTTTGGATTCAAGGGATGGGAAAATTAAAAAAAAAAAAAAAAAGGAAAAAAAAAAAAAAAATTACTTGTAACTCCCGTTAAAATTTTATCTCAACACTTTTGCTGGATCTTTTTACTAGCTTTTTTTGTGAAAGTTCAAATCAGTATCTGACTTCTTTCGGGGAACTCAATAAGGCCATACAAGGGGCTACCTGGTCAGGGGATCTTACCCTGCTGGAAAAAAAGGGGGTCTCAAAATTTTTTTTTCACTGGGTTTACAGTTTTTAAAACAGGTTATCATCCACAGGGGCTTTTGATCAGCGTGAAAAAATGAGGGCCAAAAAAGGGTACTTTATTTAAAAAATGTTGGGGGTGGTTTTTGTGTGGGGGGTGTGGGGTGGGGGTGTGTGGGGTGTTTTTGAAATGTGTGTGTTGTGAGTGAGGGGTGGGGGCGTTTTGCGTGGGGGTGGGGTGCGTGTTTTGGGTTTTTGGTGGTTGTGTGTGTGTGTGTGTGTGTGGGGTGTGTGACTTTTTTTAAAAAACTTTTTTTTTAAACAAACCCCAAAAAGTTTTTGGGAAAAACCCCACCACACTCCATAACTGCTTTGGCACCCCCCCGCCCTACTCCCTTCCTTCACACCACACGCGCGCGCGGGGCGCGCATGCACGCACGCACGCACGCACCGCCGCCGGGACCCGCACGCACCCGCACGCAAAGCAAACCAACACACCCACAAAACACACACACACACACACCACCAAACACACATACACACACGCCCTGTGTGTGGAACATAACGGCTGACGTTTTGACCATGTCATGCACCCTGCCACAACCACCACTCAAATAGTGCGGGTTTGTGTGTGTTGGCGTACGTGTGTGTCGTGTGCAGGTGGTGGTAGTGTGTGTGATAGGTGCGCGGAGAGAGAGAGAGAGAGAGAGAGGAGAGAGAGAGAGAGAGGGAGGAGAGGGAGAGACAGACAGACAAGACAAAGACAGAGTACAACAGCCAAGCAAAGTTCATTTACTGCCTCATCTTCATGTGTATGTCTGTTCCATTTTATAACAGTGTAAAAATTATGCCAGCAAAGTACACAAGTGAAATGCTTTGTCAGTAGAATGGCAAACGTGATGTATTTGTGTACCTTTAGTTCTCTTCTCTCTCTCTCTCTCTCTCCTCTCTCTCTCTCTCTCTCTCTTTTTTCTCGCTCTCTCTCGTATGTGTGTGTGGTGTGTGTGTGTGTGTGTGTGTTGTGTGTGTGGTGTGGTACGTGTATATACGTATTATTATGTGTATGTGTGAGTGCGCGCGCGCGCGCACTCGGAATTTTTTGCAAGGAAGCTTGCTTTAAATGAGAAAGTGCTTTCATTTTCACTGGGTATTATTTTGTTCATGTGTGTGTGTGCGTGTGCGTGTGCGTGTGCGTGTGTGTGTGTGTGTGTGTGTGTGTGTGTGTGTGTGGGTGAAAAGGTTTGCGAGTTAACAGGCGTGACGCGCGAAAGTGATTTCATTATCGTTAAGTAGTTAATTCTTATTTTTTTGGTTTTGTGTAGAAAGTTTTTAAATGTCAGGAAGAACTCACCATGTTTGTTTTTTTTATATATAATTACAGGGCTTACGTCATACCAGAATGAACTGTCAATCCGTTTTATTTAGTTGAAAAACTCATTTCTTGGGCCTGTTCTCTGATATAGTCCCTTCACCTCCATTGCAACCCTCTGCCAATCCATGACCCCATCACCCACCAAAACATATGCATAACCACACACACACACCACACACACACACACACACACACACACACACACACACAGATAGAGAGAATCTGTCCCTGACAACCTTGTAGTCCTATCTTTTACACACACACACACACACCACACACACAACACACCACAACACACCACAGAGAGAAGAGAGGAGAGAGAGAGGAGAGAGAGAGAGAGGAGAGAGAATGCAATATACTAATTCTGAACAGGCTGTAAGCTTCAATTATCTGAGTGATCTCATGCAAAGAAATTTTTTCGACAGTCTGAATTTCTTGTGCAGACACAAAAGCCAAGACTTCTAATGTTACCTATCATAAGTGTATGATGTCATGTTGAAAAAAAAAAAAAGGAGAAAAGAAAAAGAGGTAGAATACCAAGTATATGCTTAACTTTGATGACTGTGATCTGGACGTTTTTTTTCGAGCGCATTTTCTTTTTCTCTTGTTGTTGTTGTTTGTTGTTGTTGTTTGTTCTTTTTGCTGACTTTCATGTCATACACCTGTGCTTTATAATTTCACATGTGTGTGATTTGTACGAGTGCATATAAAGTGAAAAGCGTTAACCTAGAGTGTAACGGAATGCACTCATACAATCAGCTTTCAGCTACAACACTTAACGCCCAGGGATAGGCTACACATCGCTGCAGATTATGATATGTAAATCTGAAACGGATCATGAAGAATCGTGTTGAAAGCATCGGACTGTTTTAACTGGGAGTATTTCATTCCAGAATAAGCCCTTGAGGCGAAAAGTTAAATTCTATTACATTTGGTCCCATGGGAAGATATTACCAGCTTGTACACAGGAAATTCCTGTGTGCCGACTGCTGCCAGGGCAGTCCCAAGCTTTCGCCGGTTGCCTTGATCACGAACATGTGATGGTTCTCTTCTAGAACGCGAAAAGGTAAGAGCTTTGTTGGAGGACTGAACATTGTTGATTGATTGATTGATTGATTGATTGATTGATTGATTGTGTGTGTGTGTGTGTGTGTGTGTGTGTGTGTGTGTGTGTGTGTGTGTGTGTGTGTGTGAGGAATCTAATCCTTCATCCTTCCTCCAGTCCATCTCCAATATCCTCCTCTAATCGCACATAACTCTCCCCCTCCCCCCTCCCTCCACCGTCATCTTTACACATCTCTCTCTCTATCTCTCTCTCTCCTATCACTAACTCCTCTCAACACACACACACACACACACACACAAAACACACACACATACACACACGCACGCACGTCAGCGCGCGCGCGCGTACACACACACACACACACATACACACACACACGCACGCGAGCGCGGGGCGGGGCACACACATACAAAACACACACGCGCGCGCGCGCGCGCGCACCCCCCCCCCCCCCCCCCCCCCCACACAACACCATGAATTCACGCATGTGTCACATGACAGTTCATGTCAAATGACAGTTCAGTTGTAGCCTATATTAAAACCATAAGAATGTTATGTGCAGCCTAGACTCGGAGAAAACGAATTACAGGACCACCTGTCGCTAATTCACAATCACATAGTTATCCTGTGGGTTCGCCTGGAAGATATGCAATTGCTGACTAAAAAAAAAAAAAAATACAAAAGCAGCAGCAGCAGCAGCAGCATCGGTAGCAGCAGCAGTAGCATCGTTAGCAGCAGCAGCAGCTGTTGCAATATACTGATACTGTTAGTGATGATGATGATTCTACTACTGCTACTGATGATGATGATGGTGTGATGATGAGATGATGATGATGATGTATGATGATGATGATCGTCATCATCATCATCATGCTATGCCACTGCTGCTGCTGCTTCAGATCATAACAACAATGATAACAATATATGATGATGATGATGATGATGATGATGATGATGATGATGATATGATGAAACACACAGGCGCCCCACATAAACATAACCATTTTCGCTACCTATCTTAACGAGCTCTGATAGTATAGGTACCGTGAGATAACAATAATGATGATACTGAGGACAATTTCTATAGCGCCCATCCTAACAGTGGAGGGTACTGTAATGATGATACTGAGGACAATTTCTATAGCGCCCATCCTAACAGTGGAGGGTACTGTAATGATGATACTGAGGACAATTTCTATAGCGCCCATCCTAACAGTGGAGGGTACTGTAATGATGATACTGAGGACAATTTCTATAGCGCCCATCCTAACAGTGGAGGGTACTGTAATGATGATACTGAGGACAATTTCTATAGCGCCCATCCTAACAGTGGAGGGTACTGGGCGCTTTACACAATTTCAACAAATCAATATCTTAAAATATAAGCAGCTTCCACACCGACACACACGCATACATACACACAGACACACACACACAGACACAGACACACAGACACACAGACACACACACACACACACACACACACACACACACGCACACGTAACGCACGCAAGCACGCACGCGCGCGCACACACACACACACACACACACACACACACAACACACACACACACACACACACACGCACGCGCGCTCTCCCAGGACGGTTATCTCTATCTGCCATATCATTTTTTTTAGTACGTTGACGCTAAATCTGAACGTCACTTACTGTTTCGCTCCTTCCTCACCATCTCTCCTCCCCCCCCACCCCCCCACCCTTCCCTTACCACCGCCCCTCTCCCCGTCCTCCTCCTCCCTCCTCCAGCCCCGTCCGACCTTAACCTGTCGGTCGTCTGCTCTCCAAGTTAATGCGGAACACCTGGTCGTCAGATCATTGGCACAGCTACAGGAACAAATGCCAGACTGCATGCAGAACGCGATCAGGGGTTCCACCAATCTCTCTCTGCTCTGGAATCAATCCAGTTTTCCAGTAATAAACGCCCCCCCCCCCCCCCCCCCCCCCCCCCCCCCCCCCCCCCCCTGCACGTTCAGCCGAAAGTTGCGCCGAGTATTGGAGCACTAGCAGAAGTGGGCCCTTTCAAGATTTTTTTTTGGGGGGGGGGGGGGGTGGGGGGGGGGGGGGGGGGGGGGGGGGGGGGGGGGGGGGGGGGAACTGCTCTCAGCGAAAAAGTATTGATAGTTAGATACCTGATGATGGAACAGTCACGGATAGACACGGGCAGGTCTGGGTCAACTCTTCTTTTTTTTTTTTTTTAAAATTAAAGAGATGCAAGCCATCCCGAGACTGGTGATAACGATCTACACTGAGTCACGTGCTGGGCTGTGTAGTGATTGTTTGTTAATATGGGTCTCTTAAATCTGCAGCCGATATTATTTTATGAGGAAAGTGTGCAGACACTTTGATTTGTGCTGAGGAGGTGTAGTAAAAATCGCATTGACTAACAACTAACTAACCAGCGAACTAAGCAACTAACAAACTAACATAACTAACTAACACACTCTACTCTCTTCTCTCTCTCCTCTCCCCTCATCTTCTCCTCTCTCTCTTCTCCTCTCTCTCCCTCTCTCCCTCCACACCACACACCACAACACACACACCACAACACACACAAACACACACACACCACGCACGACATGTCAAACATTTTCATGGCATGGTTAGAACAACGGCTACTGGCAAACTTCACCCTGGCATGTCCATCCAAAATTCTGGCGTCGTTTCATTTGATGACACTGTCATGCTCTGGTTCCATGGGCAAAGCCAGCTGCTTTTGTTCCTCAACTGGATAAACAACCAGCATGCCACGATAAAGTTTACAGCCAACTATGGTAGAACCAACATCCCTTTCCTGACGTCAACATGAGCATCAATGGGGATACAATCACCACAGACCTTCACACTAAATCCACGGATGCTCACATGTACCTACCCTTCAACTCCTGCCACCCTAGACACTGTCTGAGAGGCATCCCCTACGGGCAACTATCCGCCTGCGAAGAATCTGTTGAAAGATGTGTTCCTGAAACGATGCAAGAGCTGAAAAACCCCCCAAAAAACCGTGGTATCCATTAGCTCGGTGGACTCTGCCATCGACAAGGCACAGACACTTCCCAGGAAGGATGCACTCCAGTAACAACGGGGGAACCATCAGTCAGACAGGGTGCCATTTGTTATCCGCCATAACCCTTCCCAACCCCCTCTGGCCTTTTGGCTGAAGGAAAAAATGAGGGGATTTCCACAGAAGTAACGCATAAAGAAGCCTTCCCCCAAACCCTCCAATTTTGGGGTGAGCGTAACGTCGAAATCTGGGAACCTTTGGCCCGAAACCAAGCAGGGAACATCAAGCTTTGTACAGTTTTTTTGGCCCCGGTCTTCAAATGTACGGGAAAACGGTGTTCTTGAAGGAACACCTGGGGGAAACGACCCCCTTCAAGATGTTCCCCACGGGTCACCTTTCCAAAAAGGGACTCAGTACTGAAAAAGCACCCCCCCAGGTACTATCAACTGGGACATTGCCAGGATGTCATAGGGGGCGGGAAAAACCCCCTACAAACACGCTTCGTGGCATCGCTTGAATCATCAGAAAGCAAATACACTCGTGGACCCCCTTTTTTGTGGCCCGGAACCCTGTCAGTTTGAAATTTGTGTGATTGAATCATAAAGACCCAATGCACAGAAAAAAAAAGAAGAAGAGGATGTGGGAAAAGTTTAAGAAACTACCCGTTTTTTGGGTTTAAGTGTGGGTTTGTTGGTTTTAATGAACAATCTGCCCTAGGAATTTCCCCTTTTGAATCAAGACTTACCCGGCACACTATTTCTTTGCAAGGGGGGGGGGGGGCAATGAGGGGGGGGGGGGGGATTAAAAACGTAAAAAAAAACACTTACGTCAAATATTTTGAGCCCCTCTTCCCTGGGGCACTGAGGAAGGTTTCAAAAAAAACCAAAGCGCTTTGTAAAATGTTTGGGGTTTGTTGTTTTTTTTTTTTTAATTTGAATTTTAAATCCCAAAAATGACGAGCTGAGATTTCAAATAATAACAACCCCCAATAACTACCAAATTTGGGGCGCCCGGGCCCCTTTGGCCCAATTCCAAAAAACCCAACCAAAACCCCCCTACGGCACCCGCCATAATTTCTCTACGGGCCCCCCCCCCCCCCCCCCCCCCCCCCCCCCCCCCCCCCCCCCCCCCCCCCCCCCCCCCCCCCCCCCCCCCCCCCCCCCCCCCCCCCCCCCCCCCCCCCCCCCCCCCCCTTCTGTTATTATGTTTTTCATGTTGTGCTGTAGCAAATTTCTTCTTCTTTTCTTCTTTTGTACAAATTTTTTTTGACGTCTATTCTTTACTTGTTATCTTTCCCCCCCCCCCCCCCCCCCCCCCCCCCCCCCCCTCTCCTTCTCCTATTTCTTTACAAAAAGCTATATTTTTTTTTTTTTTTTTTCTTCCCTTTTGTTTTTATGGACTTTGTTCCTACTTATTAACGTTTTATCCCTTTTACCCTTTTATTGTTTTTTTTTTGTTGGTTTGGGGTGAGTGCAAATTGACCCTCTCTCCCCTCTCTCTCTCTCCCTCTCTCTCCCCACAACGTCAATTAAAGGTAGTATTTTTCAAAGCTTTCCTTTACCCCCCCCCCCCCCCCCCCACACTTCCCCCTCTAACATTTTTCCCCCTGCCTTGGCTAACTTTTTGATGCCAGAAACATGGGATTGGCGTGCACAAAGAGCAAAGAGGGGAGAAATTGTTTTGGTAACTGTTTCAGCTGCTCCCCAAAACCATT
>JAMYXO010007797.1:5000-11665 GCA_033310375.1 Conus canariensis
TTTGTGATAGGGGATGGGATTGATGTCTCCATTGTCCTGGATTCGGGCCTGCATACCATCATAGAATTACCGCACCATAGAGATGAATGTCAGTGGGCATCTGTATGTGGCCAAGATCTTCTACAGCCCTGTCTATTGACAATATCGGAGGCCATGATGTGGTTAACAGATGGAGAACAGGTCGGCATTTTATTCCTCCTAGTAATGGTCTTCAATCTATACATCAGCAAATGCCATATCAATGGTTCCTCTGTCTTTTGTGAAGCCGCCTGGGTCTCTGGCAAAAGCTCTCGTTCCAGGAATGTTATAAAATTGTTTTATCAGAATCCTGGTAAGTATATTGCTTACTGTAGAAAGGAGGGATATGCCTCGGTGGTTGTCACAAGCCTGGGTCCCTTTGTGCTTGTGTAAATAGATTATGGATGCCTCTTTAACTTCCTTAGAGATCGTATACTGCTGTCACATTAGAAGAAACAAATGATGAAGCTTTTCAGTCAAAGCTGTGCCACCTTCTTTGTTGACTTCAGATGGTATGGAGTCTGAGCCAAGTGTCTTACCACTGGACAGCAAACAGATCGCTTTTTGGGTCTCCAAGAAATATGAGACTTTTAGAAGAATGTTTAAGATAATTTAGAATACGGAACCATACTCTCAAATCACTGTAAAAAAGATACGTCAGAAGTATATGAACCAAACTTAGATTTGGTGTGTTACGCATAACTTGTCACCAATTTATATATGATATCAGGGGAGTTCTAGAAATTTATCCCGTTTATAATGATTCTAGGAGAAAAGCAATCTAGTATATTGACTCATGGCGGAAGGCGGAGCCCAACCTTTTTCCTATGCTGCCTTTAAACTTCCTTCAACTGAATCAAGTAACCATTTTCTGCTGGGTGGATAGATATGGTTTTCAAGCAGAAGAAATCCAACCTTACATATTGTTCGATCTCATGACACGTCAGCTCTGCAGACAAACGCTTTGACCACTTGATTACGAAATAAAAATTTAGAAAGAGAGGGTGTTAGTTACCGCCAATGACATTGACAAACAAAGCACATGACAAGACACGATGCATTTCAACCACTTGGGTCTTCTTCAGGCGAAAAAATAAATCACATTTAACATTTAAGACAGTACAAACAAAGAACGAAAATGACTCATCTGTTGTTAGTCCATGTGGTGGGGAGAATAGCCGCTAGGCGGAAATGACAAGGGGGATTATGGGAGAGGAAAAGGAGGGGGGGGGGGGGGGGGTTCGTGGGGGGAGGGGGGGGGGGTTGTGTGATACGATAGGGTTGTGTGTCTAGTTTAGTGGGGTGGTGTGATATCTTTGTGACGGTTGTGATAATGGTGGATTGATAATAATGGTAAGGGGGGGGGGGGGGAGGGAAACTGGAAAAAAATGTATATATAGAAGGGGTAAATAAGTACATGAACAGAAGAAACTTAAAAAAAAAAAAAAGTTTAGGTGAATAAAATAAATGATTTCGCTGGGTGATGAAAGAGGTGGTGGTAGTTATGCGTGGGTAGTTGTGAAAGGTATGTGGGTAATGTTAATGAGGGAGGGAAGGGGATGGAAGATAAATGGGTGATAAGGTATGATTGGGAGGGGGGGGGGTTGAGAAAAAAAAAGGAGGAGGGTAATGTTGTGTGGGGGGGGGGGGGGGGGGGAGGAAGGGGGGCAAGAGAAGGAGAGCTCATATCTCTTCATCCACTATGGGGTGGGGGGTGTGGGGGTGGGGGGTGGGAGGTTGGGAGGTTCATATTAATAGTGTTGTTTAAAAAAGTAAACAATGCTGTGGGATGATGTTCATTGTAACAGGTGAAATAATGTGTTGGCATCAATATGCTGCTGTTTGTTGAGAGAACATAGCAGTGATCAATGAAAAACAGGGTATCATGTGTTGCACACACACACACACACACACACACACACACACACACACACTCACACACACACACACACACACACACACACACACACACACACACTCACACACAAAGGGGGCGGGGGGGGGGGGGAACACATGTAAACAATGTTCTAGGTGAGTTAAGATCGTGTGATCATAGTGAGACTAACTGTGGAAAATTTTTTCACACACATATTCATACACACACACACACACACACACACACACACACACACACACACACACACACACACACACACACACACAAAAGAGGGGTAAAAATTATTATCATTAATCAGTCACTGATGGGTGATGATCATATGAGATCAACGGTAGTGTAGGAAGAGATTCTTCTCCGTTCCCTTAGGCAGGAATGGTGGAGGTACTGGCAAGGGCTTCTGTATGGTGAAGGCCCTCCAGTGGTCAATAAGGTTTTGCATTCATCAGTGTGTTGGCAGGCCAGGATTCTTCTTTTGGTGTTGTTGGGACTGTTCCACCGTCATTGGGGCTGCATGGATGAATTGCAGACCCGCCAGGGTGGAGTATTGCAGAGATGTTATGTCATAGTCTGGAGTGCCCGGTTCTCAGTATCACAATGATGGTCTTCTTCTTCGTTTACTTAGGTCGGAATCCTGGAGGTACTGACGGAGGCTGCCGTATGGTGAAGACCCTCCAGTGGTCAGTATGGTTTTGCACTCAACAACAACAACAACACCACCACCACCACCACCACCACCAACAACAGCAACTTTGGGAGGTGGGGGGGTGGGGGGCAGTGATAAATGACTCGGTTGGTGGTAAAGGTTATATTTATAGATGAAATTATCACCGTCTCACACACACACGGGCATGCGTAGTACATGCCAACGCACACATTGTATATGGGCAGGTACATATGTACACAGGCACATCCACACACACACATATGCAAAACATATACACACATGTCAAAAAAAAAAAAAGGGATGAAGAATAATGGATAATTGGTCATTGTCTTGAGTGGGATAAACAGTGCTATAGGATGTTGTTCATTGCCATAAGTGAAATAGCATGATGGCATTGGCATGATAATGCCAGTTGAGTTAAAAAAAAAAAAGTTATACATAGGACATCTTATATCTTATGAGTGGTGGTAATAATGTAATGATGATGGTGGTCATATATGGGAATGTGGGGGGGGGGGGGGGGGAAGGGGACACACAGACTTCAAAAGAGGGATGCATACTACCGGACGCCCAAATCAGACCAAGTGAACATTGTTGGACTGAGGATAAGGCTCCCCTGACCTCAACATCACAGGTCCACTATACTCCACACCTGTGAGTCTTTCAAACCATCAATGCAGTGCAGCCTCAGAGACAGCGGAGCATTCCCAGCTTGGCCCAAAGTGGAAACCTGGCCTGCCAACTCACCAATGAGTGCAAAACCATACTGACCACTGGAGGGTCTTCACCATACAGCAGCCTCCGTCAGTACCTCCAGGATTCCGACCTAAGTAAACGAAGAAGAAGACCATCATTGTGATACTGAGAACCGGGCACTCCAGACTATGACATAACATCTCTGCAATACTCCACCCTGGCGGGTCTGCAATTCATCCATGCAGCCCCAATGACGGTGGAACAGTCCCAACAACACCAAAAGAAGAATCCTGGCCTGCCAACACACTGATGAATGCAAAACCTTATTGACCACTGGAGGGCCTTCACCATACAGAAGCCCTTGCCAGTACCTCCACCATTCCTGCCTAAGGGAACGGAGAAGAATCTCTTCCTACACTACCGTTGATCTCATATGATCATCACCCATCAGTGACTGATTAATGATAATAATTTTTACCCCTCTTTTTGTGTGTGTGTGTGTGTGTGTGTGTGTGTGTGTGTGTGTGTGTGTGTGTATGAATATGTGTGTGAAAAAATTTTCCACAGTTAGTCTCACTATGATCACACGATCTTAACTCACCTAGAACATTGTTTACATGTGTTCCCCCCCCCCCCCCGCCCCCTTTTGTGTGTGTGTGTGTGTGTGTGTGTGTGTGTGTGTGTGTGGTGTGTGTGTGTGTGTGTGTGTGTGTGTGTGTGAGTGTGTGTGTGTGTGTGTGTGTGTGTGTGTGTGTGTGTGTGTGCAACACATGATACCCTGTTTTTTCATTGATCACTGCTATCTTCTCTCAACAAACAGCAGCATATTGATGCCAACACATTATTTCACCTGTTACAATGAACATCATCCCACAGCATTGTTTACTTTTTTAAACAACACTATTACTATGAACCTCCCAACCTCCCACCCCCACCCCCACCCCCCCACCCATAGTGGATGAAGAGATATGAGCTCTCCTTCTCTTGCCCCCCCTTCCCCCCCCCCCCCCCCCCCCACCAAAACACACATTACCCTCCTCCTTTTTTTTTTCTCAACCCCCCCTCCCCTCCCTCCCAATCATACCTTATCACCCATTTATCTTCCATCCCCTTCCCTCCCTCATTAACATTACCCACATACCTTTCACAACTACCCACGCATAACTACCACCACCTCTTTCATCACCCAGCGAAATCATTTATTTTATTCACCTAAACTTTTTTTTTTTTTTTTTTAAGTTTCTTCTGTTCATGTACTTATTTACCCCTTCTATATATACATTTTTTTGTCCAGTTAGCCTCCCCCCCTTACCATTGTTATCAATCCACCATTATCACAACCGTCACAAAGATATCACACCACCCACTAAACTAGACACACAACCCTATCGTATCACACAAACCCCCCCTCCCCCCACGAAACCCCCCCCCCTCCTTTTCCTCTCCCATAATCCCCCTTGTCACTTCCGCCTAGCGGCTATTCTCCCCACCACATGGACTAACAACAGATGAGTCATTTTCGTTCTTTGTTTGTACTGTCTTAAATGTTAAATGTGATTTATTTTTTCGCCTGAAGAAGACCCAAGTGGTTGGAATGCATCGTGTCTTGTCATGTGCTTTGTTTGTCAATGTCATTGGCGGTAACTAACACCCTCTCTTTCTAAATTTTGCTTCGTTCTCCGCCGTCAGTCACTCCATGAGGTAATCTGGGTAAATATTTGTATTCATACTCTCTCTCTCTCTCTCTCTTCTCTCTCTCTCTCCTCTCTTCCTTTATCAGATGTTGGCTTTGTGTTCCCCTACATCACATCTGCACACAATACAGACCTTCATTAAGTTGGCATGAAGAGTATAGACATTTTGAAACACTTGAAATTGCCACTCACTATGCCTGTTTTTGCTTGCTTGTTTGACAAGTTTAACACCAAGACAAACACTTGTATTCCATTGATCAGCGACAAATGTGACATAAAGAAAATAAAGTCTTATACGAATTAAAACAACAAACAAAGCTCAAACATGACAACTGAACTGAATCAAACCACCTTAGATTTTCAGTATAACGAATAGCAATTTGACGGTAAATCCATACCTTCTCAAAAGGCGTTTAGTGATGGAACAATTCGCACCGTTCAAAAAGGTCTCTCTCCAGATTGACAGATTCATGAATCCATTCGTGTGTGTTTTTTGGCATTTTTGGAAATTTCATGATAATTCTGATCATGCTTCGTCTTCCTGCATCTCCGTCTAACGTTTTCTTCCATTTGCTGGCCTGGTCTGACCAACTAGTGTTAATACCAGGTCCTCTGAATTCCATCCTCTACTTCAAACTCGGCGTACCGTTTTTTGAGGAACTAGGTTCCTGGCAATGTAAAGTGTCTTTCACGTTGGCATATCTGACGGCATCTTTATCTGCGTGGCTGCTTGTGGCACTCACAATGCTAAGAGCAGCGTCTGTGCTGTGGCCACTTCGCGTCAACGCTGTGTGGACGACGGAAAGTCGCGAGTCACTGCTGGTATACTAATCAGTGTTCTTTTTCTGATCAACTGTCACCCTCTCTTCGGAGTCGACGTAGGATCTTGTGATCACAGATGCTGTTATGAGGCTGTGTCTAAAACGTACATGTGGTTTGTCACGACAATTCTGCCTTGGACTGATATGTTTCAAAGTGCTTTCCTACCCTTCTTGTTGTTGATACTCAGCAACAGTGTTCTTCTCCGGACACTTATCAGATCTGTTGGAAAAACCACGGGGCCTTCCTGTACAAAAGCTACCCAGGAATCCAGACAACAAAGAGTGTCATCATTGACTGTCACTTTGGTTGTTACAAGTATCTCGTTCATCCTTCTAACGTTACCAGTCACAATATATTTCATCACAGTTTCATATATTGATATGTCTGATACAATTCTAGCTGGCCAATATTTTGTCTTCTATTCGGTCAGCCAAGCCATGTGGCATACAATCATGGAATCAACTTCTATTTATATTGCCTAACGGGAAGTAAATTTAGAGCTGAGTTTTAAAAACATAATTTCCCTGGTTTTCGTACCATTGTATGTGATAAAAAGTCAGTTTGATCGCAGATCCGCTCCGTCAGTGGCGACGGCAACTTCTGGTACTAGTTTTGTAGAGAACGTACAAAAGTAAAGGACAGGCTGAGAGTTGTAATCTAGGATAGTTTTTAGAATGCGAGTCAGTGACGATGTGACTATAAAATCAGAATGAATTCAGTCTCCTGAACTACTTCTGGTACAATGTTAAAGGAACAAGAAGTGCGTAAGTCAGATTCTCCATCTTTAGTGTGCTTAAAAAAAAATGCATATCGCATACATGACTTCCTTCCTGAGTAAATAAATGCGTAACTGAAAGACAGAAGCAGCCATTAA
>JAMYXO010007798.1:0-7500 GCA_033310375.1 Conus canariensis
GAGACAGAGCGTAAAGACATAACCGATGACCAGCGTTTGCTTACAGGCAGCAGAGTATGTCGATGAAAAGTGGTACCTGTGCGTTTTCAATGTACATATCCTTTTGCCTGACAGCAACAGATTCACTTTTGTTATCTGATTTGACAATGGCGTATGCTACATTACGTTTTTTTTTTCGATCTGATGTTTTTCCTCAGTACAGGTGGACTGTTTCAGCTAAGTAGAACAAAGCGTAGCAATTTCCTGGAGGCAGACACTGGCATGTTAATCAAGCATAGTGAAAGTTCCAGTCTTTGGGAACCAGCTGCAAGGTTCCTGTGGGAAAAGAGAAGCTGTGTCAGCGAGATCAGTTGCAGCAGTATAAGGAATGGGTGAATCATCATTGGGAAAACGAGCTGCAACATAGTGTTCTCATGAAGTAATGGCAATGGAAGAGACTGATATGTCTGTGTTTTAGGCTGTAATGGGATAACGTTGGACCACATGTCACATTTGCCTTTAGTTACAGTAGACGGACAGGTCCGCGGGTAAATAAAGTATTATCTTGAAATCATTAGAAAAAGTGTAAGTGAGGTATACAGAAAAGTTTAAAACAAACTTCTTGCATCTTAATAATTCACACGCAGCAGGAAATATTGGAAACTGTTTTATGAACGAAAAAAAAGCTAAGCGTGCATCTGTGAAATCTTTAGGAACTACACTTCTAATTGCTTGGATCAATGAAAGTGACATTTATCCACTAAAAGTACACCACGAAGTGTAAACGATATTTCTTTGAGGGCACTTTTGCAGATAGGCGCTTGCCTTCCATATAGTTTGATGCAGTCACCTTGACGCAATGTGACACACAACAGTAAAACATTTGGCTGGGATATACATCTTACCATCGATTAACTCCGTTGACGGGATAATACTTTAAAAAGAACTGGAAATTCACTCTGGTGTCCAAGAAATTAAGGCTTGATGAAACAAAGCTGCTGGCCTGAGAGTAAACGAACTAGTTAAATTCTCATAAAGAATAAAAGTAATAGTATTGTAGTTCTTCTAAACATCGGCTTCTGAAGAATAAAAGTAATACTATCATATTTCTTCTTCTTCTAAATCTCTAAGAGAATGCAACTGAAATGTTCAGAAATTGCCAAAAAGGTATTTCTTCTATTTTCGAGACATTTGAAATAGATTTGGGTCTACGTGGGATTTTTGATTACAAGCGAACAATATAAAACTAACCAAGCGAACAGAGAGAGAGAGAGAGAGAGAGAGAGAGAGAAGAGAGAGAGAGAGAGAGAGAGAGAGAGACAGACAGACAGACAGACAGACAGACAGATAGACAGACAGACAGAGGCTGTCCTGTACTTACCCATCCCTCCAGGAACATTACAACAAACTCACCACAGTTTACAAGACAGAGCTACGACCGGAACATGATTCTCGTAGAAACGCAAGGGCTGATAGAAAATCTTGACGTGACGGAAAGAAACGTTAACAACGTACTCTTGGACTGTGTGATTGAGGTTGCCAAAAAACCGTTCCACATGGGTTGTCAATTTTGCCCTTTTTAAAGCTGATGTGTCAGCCACTTCATCGCCCCATGTGTCAACATCAGATGGAATCCAGTAAAACTCTGCGACAGGGCCCTTTGCTTATAAGTTTCATACTTAATTAGGTATTTCGCAAACAAGAACAGGCCACGTATTTGTACTTAAGGACTCTAAGGTAAAAAACAACAACTGATTTTCAGTCAGCTAAAAATGCTTTACAAAATAGTCATTGAAAGGTTTACTACATGCTCTACAGCTATAAATCAGCTGTGAAAATAAATCTGTCTGTCTGACTGTCTATCTGTCTGTCTGTCTTGCTCTTTCTCTCTCTCTCTCTCTCTCTCTCTCTCTCTCTCTCTCTCTCTCTCTCTCTCTCTCTCTCTCTCTCTCTCTCTCTCTGCGCGCGGGTGTGTAAGTGTGTGTGTGTGTGTGTGTGTGTGTGTGTGTGTGTGTGCGTGTGCGTGTGCGCGTGACTGTGTGTGTGCGTGCATGATTGTGTGTATGTCAATATGCAAGAGTATGTGTGTGTATGCGTGCGAGCATGTGTGCGTGCTTGCGCGTGTGTGTGTATGTGTGTGCATGGGAGCGTGCATACATGCGTTCGTACGTGCGTGCGCACGCAAGTGCGCGTATGTGTGTGTGTGTGTGTGTGTGTGTGTGTGTGTGTGTGTGTGTGTGTGTGTTTGACAGACAACACAGAAGTAGCACGTGACTGTAATATTTTAGTTTAGCGGTCCCTTTTCCTCCCAGGTGCTTTCCTCCGGGGGGTTGCAGCCTTGCCGTGGTCGGAGGGCTTGCGTGGTCCTGTGATCCCTTAGGCTTTGCTGGCGGGGGCATCAATACTTGAAGATAGGCTGGTGTTTTAAAATGCTTCTAGGCCTGAAAAGTCGAGATGCTGTCTGGCCTAAGCACAACGCGGTAAGGAGTTGATGCCCCTGGTAGGGCCTCCCATGTCAGGTAGGCTAAGGGTGAGGATCCTGACTAATAGTAACCGCCTTTCTCCTTTTCTTGTTTCTGCCTTTCTTATTTGGCTCTTTTCTATCTTCGTCTCCCCTTCAAGTCTTCTTTTCCACACTCATGTGAGACACAAACATTTTACAGCGGAGTCCATGAAAATCCTGTTCAGGGATGTCCCGCCTGACGTGATCTTTGAGTTTTTGAGAGAGATTAACATTTTTCATCTGATTTAAGATTTTACGGATGAAAGATTTTTACCGAAGTTTCTGGTGCGTTTCTAGATGTCTTTTAAAGAGATGTGTGAAAGGTGTTTTCTTTTTTTTTTCTTTAAAAAAAAAAAAAAAACTTGAGTTGATTTTAACGTGGTGACAGCCCTGATGAGGCCCCTTGCGGTCGGCTGGGCTATAAGCAGCATTATCTTATCTTGTCTTCCACACTCTTTTTCTCTCTGTGGTCTTCTTAAGATCCGCCGCGTTTGCCGTGCGGTGCGACCTTTGACGGAGGGGAAATGAGATCCTGGTGATTGAGAGGGCCAGCGCCCTCAACACATCACTTTGCGTAGACCTCTCCTAGACAGGAGGTACACTCTGGCCCGGGTGTATTAATCGGCTCCCCCTTCATGGGGCTGGGTCAAGACAGACAGTTCTCCTGCTGGCCAAGGTAACCCCTGCAGTGCTCAGCTCTCTGTTCCCGGGAGTTGGACATGATCAGGGGGATAGGGTTGGTAGGTTTCTGTCTGTTGTATATCTCTCCTGAAACCTGGAAGGGGTCAAGACAATGACTTCGTGGCCCTGGCCCCTTTGCTGGACTCCATGGTGGGTGGGTAAAAGGTGAGACGAAATTTTATACACATAAAACATGGCTTTATCTAAAATCATTCCCCCATAAAGAAGAGGAAGGCAGTGGAGCCCATTTCCAGTCCTATGGATTCAGACAGTGACTCAGATATGGAGACGAGACAGAAGACAGGTTTTGGGGCTTCCTGGCTTGTGATTGAAGGGACAGAGCAGGAAAAGCCTATTTCCGCTCTGAGTCCATTTGCAATTCAGAAGGGCTTCCAAGGTCTAGCAGGTGACCCTCAGTCGGTGAAAAGGCTACGGAACGGCTCATTCCTCGTCCAGTGCAGATCGAAAAAGCAATCAGAACAGCTGCTGAGGGCAACAAAGCTCGTGGACAGAGAAATCCGGGTGACTCCCCATAAGCAGTTAAATTCATCCAAAGGAGTTATTCGGTGCCCGGATTTGAAAGGTGTCTCAGAAGCGGAGATCAAGACAGAACTTGCGTCCCAAGGTGTGACGGAGGTACATAGGGTGACAGTTAAAAAAGGTGCAGAAAGAGTGCCCACCAACACCCTCTTTCTGACATTCTGCAACCCTTGTTACCTCCGGTCATTAAAGTGGGATACTTGAATGTCCGTGTGCAACTGTATGTCCCATCCCCGATGAGGTGTTTCAAATGCCAGAAGTTTGGACATGTCAGAGACCGCTGTTCTGGGGAGGAGGTGTGTGGTGTTGTTGCAAGGCAACCCATGATGGGCCGTGTAAAGACCCGGCGCATTGTGCGAACTGCGGTGGCGACCACCCCTCCTCTTCACGCAACTGCCCTGTTTGGATCCAGGAGTCCAACATCCAGAAAGTTAAAACGGAAAAGAAGATCTCATTTTTTTTAGGCACGTAAGCAGGTTGTTGGTAGTCAGACGTCAACAGCGTCTTCATATGCTTCGGCAATAAAGAAAGTATCGACCCGTTCAGTCTGCTGCCAACTGATGAATTTACTTTCACCAAGACGTTACAAGAAAGACTGTTAAGCTCTGGTGGAAGCAAGTCCACCACCTCCCAGCCCAAAGTGGGTGCCCCTGGGGAGGCACAAAATCCGCCACCCTCAGACTGCCCAGCAGTCCTACTCCATCTGCTGCTAGGCAGATTAAAAAGCCAGCCCTCCCCCTCGAACTTCGTGAGCAGTGTCCCGTGCGGGCAAGGGAGTTCAACCGAGTGTGGAGATGGTGGAGATCAGAAAGAAACCTCCACCATCTCCAAACTCCAGCCTTCTTCACCTGTGGGCAAGTCTGCCAGCAGGTCTGAAGACCAAAATAGTCCCATCCAACTGACTAATAAATTCGCTCCATTGGATGCAGACGATGACTCGGAGATGACCTGATTTCTCTCCCATTCGTCCTCTGCACCATGGACAGTAAAATAATCCATTGGAATATCCATGGCTTACATTCAAACTTTGAGGAGCTGCAGCTTCTGTGTCGGACTATCAAACCTTACGTCGTGGCTCTTCAGGAAACTAAAATTCAAAGCCAGAAGACCTTCACTCTTTCTGGCTTTAATATTCTTTCCAAACCTGCACAACCGTCCACATTGGGACTGTCGGGCGGTGTTGCCCTTCTTTTACATAAAACTTTGCTGTTTAGTCCTGTCGCTCTGACTACCCCCCTTCAGGCAGTAGCTGCGAGATTCACTCTCCACAAAACTATACAATTTGCTCACTCTATCTGCCACCTTCTGTCCCGGTTTGTCGTCAGGATCTTGTCGGTCTGATCGGAGAACTTCCTCGACCTTTTTTGCTGTTGGGTGACTTTAATGGACACAATCCTCTTTTGGGGTAGTGTCAGTTCGTCATCCAGAGGTCTGCTTCTGAGGATGTCCTTTCCGACTTTGATTTGTGTTGTCTGAACGATGGATCTCCAACTTACCTCCACTCTTCCACAGGTTCACTTTCGTGTTTAGATTTGTCGATTTGTGACCCCTCGCTGGTCCTGGACTATGAGTGGTCTGTCCATGACGATCTGCACGGAAGTGACCATTTCCCTGTTCTATTAAAACCCATACTAACTGAAACCGTCTCTGTATCACAACATCTTAATTATAAGAAGGCAAACTGGAATTTTTTTGCAGCCAATATTTCAAAAGAATTCCAGGAAATTGATTTTCTTCAGAGTCCAGACCCTGCAGGATCTCTGACCAATGCTGTGATAAACTGTGCTAAAACCTGTATTCCAATGTCTTCCGACAAACTCTAACTGCCCAAAACACCCTGGTTTAATTCTGACTGCCAACACATCTCAAAAGTACGCAAACAGGCTCAGCGTCGGGTATACCAACGACCTTCAGGTCCCAACGCTACGAGCCCATCAAAACTCCGTGCCAAATCGAGACACACTTTCAAAATCAGTAAACGTCAGTCTTGGAGAAACTTCTGCTCCGGGCTGACATCTAAAACTTCAAAGAAAAAAGTTTGGAACATCATCAGAAAAATCAAAGGGAAGAACACCAACCCCGCCATTCATCATCTGAAACTTGCCGATGCTCTGATCACTGACAAACAAGCTGTTGCCAATCTGTTGGCCTCCACCATCCAACAGAACTCCTCATCTTCAAATATATCTGCAGCCTTTTTAAGAAATAAACAAATCAGAGAGAAATCTTTATACAATTTCACATCAGACAACTCTGAAGCCTACAATCTTTCTTTTTCAATCAACGAACTAAAATTAGCTTTGCAAACCTGCACTGATTCTGCCCCTGGTCTGGATGATATTCATTATCAGGTTTTTGAAACATATTTCAGAAAGCTGTCTCCAGACCCTTCTTAAAGTATACAACCATATCTGGACCACAGGGTGCTTTCCGCCCTCCTGGCGGAAAGCCCTGATCATTCCAATTCCTAAGCCTGGAAAGGACCTTACCAACCCTTCAAACTATCGTCCAATAGCTCTGACCAGCTGTCTCTGTAAGCTGATGGAAAAGATGGTCAACTCCCGTCTGATGCGGAAGCTGGAAACAGATGGCCTTTTGGCCAGTGAACAGTGCGGTTCCGGAAGTACTACTCGACATTTGACCATTTAGTCCGTCTGGAAACCACCATCCGCAACGCCTTTGTCAATAAGCAGCATGTGGTCGCGATCTTTTTTGACCTAGAAAAAGCGTATGACACCACGTGGAAAGCAGGAATCGTTATGGACCTGCACAGACTTGGTTTTCGTGGTCACCTGCCTCTGTTTATTCAAACTTTCTGGCTGATCGACAGTTCCAGGTGCACCACACTCTCTTGACATCCATGGGCAGGAGTTGGGTGTACCTCAAGGGAGCATCCTTTCTCCTGCCCTTTTCAGCATTAAAATCAATGACATTGTGAAATCAGTACGCCAGGGCTCTGAGTCTTCTCTGTTCGTTGACGACTTCGCGCTGTACGCAGTTGGAGCTTCTTACGCCAGCGTACAGCGTCGACTCCAACTTTGTGCCAACAAGATCCAACAGTGGGCCGAGGAAAACGGGTTTATCTTTTCACGTACCAAAACTCAGTCAATCCATTTTCACAATTTTCGTCAATTTTTTGCTGATCCTGACATTCGTCTGGACAAATCCACCATTCCACCTGTAAAAGAAGCCAAATTCCTCGGAGTTATTTTTGACCAAAAACTCAATTTTCTCAGCCACATTAAATATCTTAAAACTTCTTGCGAGAAAGCTTTGAATATTCTGCGGGTCGTAGCACACACTGACTGGGGCGCTGATAAGAAAACTTTGCTGCACCTTACAGAGCCTTGGTCCGTTCCAAACTGGACTATGGTTGTGCTGGTGTACGGCTCTGCAAGACCCTCGTATCTGAAACTCTTGGATCCAATTCACCATCAAGGGCTTCGTCTCTGTCTTGGAGCATTCCGCACCACCCCTGTGTACAGCCTGTACGCAGAGGCAGGTGAACCCTCACTGTCCAACCGCAGGCTGAAACTATCTTTGAATTACTACATCAGACTGTTCTCGGAATCGGAGAATCCTGCCTATGACTGTGTCTTTGACCCCCAGTTTCAAAGTAAATTCGAAAACAACCCTAACTGTATTCCGTCGTTTGGTCTTCGTATGCAGCCTCACGCGCGGAATGCAGGTCTAGACCTAGGAGTTGTGTCCGATTTTTCCAAGTTTCCAGATGAACCTCCGTGGACCTTTTTCACACCAGAGATTCGTTTTGATCTTGCAGCTTTTCGCAAAGAGTC
>JAMYXO010007799.1:0-11663 GCA_033310375.1 Conus canariensis
CCCTTTCCTGTTTTTTCTTGGGGTGACCTCTCCATCCGGGCCTGGCTTTGACTCCGCCCGTCCGACAGTAAATATGTTTACGCTCCCCTTTCTATGCCTGGACTCGGGAACCCTCGAAAGACCGCGACACGGGTAACTCGCTTTTTTTCTGTGTCCTGTTCTGCGCTCTCACGGGTTTGTCATTCCAGGGGTTTTTTTCCTGACTTTTACCTCGAGACCGGCTGCCTCCGGTTTCGAATGCAGCATACAAGTCTTACTCAAAAAACTCACCGGGGTTTTTTGGTCCCCTTTTGGGCGTCAAATCGAAGAAAGTTCGATAGGGGAGAAAAATTTTTTGGCCCGGAAGGAATTCAGGCCACATTCGGAACTCTTTTTCCATCTCTCAGGACTTGAAATTCATCCCTTAGGTACCCACCATTTTTTTATCTCCCCCTTTTTTTTTTTCTTTCTTTTTTTTTTGCGCCCTAAAAGAGATTTAGAAATGAATCTTTTGTTAAACACCGTTTTCTCTTTCCCAGTGCGGGAATTTTTTTGGCGGCAACGAGATAAAAAATAATTTTTATGGAATTTTTTTTAAAAAATTCCACCCCCAGCTTCATATTTATGGAAAAAAGACACCTGCCTTTTTTGATAAATTAATCTTAATTATGGGTGGGAACCAAAAGTGGGCCGGCTGCCCCAATGAACTGCACACTACCAACCAAACAGAACGCGTTCCCCCCCCCCCCCCCCCCCCCCCCCCCCCCCACCCCGCAGGCAACATAACTTTTTAGAACCATTCATCTGGGGACCGATAACAGGATACGCCGAGGCCCTCCCCCCAATCAAAAAGGATGTTAACAAAACTGGATGACCACTTAACTCGACTTTTAACACAAAATTTAAAAAAACGACAAGTGAAAAAAAAACCAACCCGGAACGTAGTCTGTTAGCCGAGAGTCTTATTTTTTCTTTCCGTTTTAAATTCACTTCGTCTTTTATAAAAAACAAAAAATAAAATTGTCAAAAAGCCTGGGAAATCAAGCAAAAATCTTTGGAGATATTTTAGCATTCTTCTTTGGCGCTATAACCAAAAAATAGTGACTCCTCTGATTGGGAAAGGGGGCCCACGGGGATTCTTATGCCAAACCCTTTTTTTTTGGCCCATCTCCCCCCGCATCATTTTACTTTGGCCTCGAAACGGCTTTACCAACTGTTTTTTTGTGGATAAACAATGTGTTTGAAATCAGTCTTAAAAATTTGAATTTCTTTCCCCACGAGGGGTTCATTTCTACCCTTTCAGTTCTGAGATCACTTTGCACGGCTGGGGGGGGCAAAGAATAAAAAGAAAGGAGTCGGATGTTTGCACGGGAAAAAAACGGCAGACGAGTCCCCTCGAATTTGGAAGGCTGACCACCCTGTTTTAAAATCCCAGGCATTTTCTACGGAATACTGACCGAACCTCTTTGACCTCTTTTGCGCGCTGAAGGTTGTACTTTTCAAATCACATGTCTTCATTCCTAACATTAAAGCACTTCATTTTTTTGTTTTTTGTTTTTTGATTTTTTTTTTGTTTTTTGTTGTTGCAATGAATGTTCCACGGGAAAAAAAAAGATAGCCGGGGTATGTTTTCGGTTAGGGCGGAGAACTGTCTCAGCGACAAATGTGGATCACAGAAGTTAGTTCGGGGGGGTTTTCCCACGACTTTCCGCAACTGCGACACTCACCCAAAGTCTTCATGTACATACGTTTCTGGATACTATGATATCACTAACGTTTTCCCCAAAACATTGAACCGGCGCAAGCTGGGTTTTGTTTTCCTCATTTTTACTTTTTTTTCGCGGGATTTCTCCCCCCGTGATGATTTTTCAAGGCTTTGCAGAGAATGTTATGTTACTGACACACTTTTGAATTACAGAAGAAATACAAACCATCAAAAGCATCAACTGAAAATATTATGTAAAGAACCGTCAAACTCCCCCCCCCTCCCTTTGTTTTAGAATCAACTCACCCAACCTAATCCCCCCCCCCCAACGAAAAAAAGGTATGGCACAGTGTTTTGTTTTAGTTTCTTGATTTTGTTTTGGAAAAGGATTACTGTAGTGTTTGATCCCGGGCAGAAGTCTTTATTGTCGTTTTTTGTGTTTACAGACACAATTCTCAAACAGAACCACAGAATAAATTGCTTTAAGAATTCAAACAGGAGTCGTTTTTGGGGCGTTTTAAAGGGAGCCAACTTTCTTGCCAGGTTTTTGTTTTGTGAAGTTACGAATTTTCATTTGGATTGTCACTTTGTCACCGTTTTTTTCAATGAGTGGCCCAAAAAAATATCATGAAATAGAGATAAAGATTAGGAAAAGGGTTCATTTGAGTTACTAATCATATTTCAAAAAATTTGCCCCAGCTTGTTTTAAGTTTTTGTATTCAAACAAAAAATTTTTCAAGATGTTTAATTTTTTTTTATCTGTGTTAAAAAAAACCCAGGGAAAAGAGAGAGAGAGAAAAACAGCAGAGAAGAGAAAAGAGAGAGAGAGGGCGGGGGGACAGGAGAGAGAGAGAGAGAGAAAAAGAGAGAGAGAGAGAGAGAAGAGAGAGAGAGAGAGAGAGAGAGAATGAGGGCGGGGGGGTGGGGGGGGGTGAGGTTTATTAAAACTCCATGATAGGTGCCGAAGCGAATTTCTAAACGTTCGCCCCGGCAGTACAGGCTACTCTAACACTCAAAATTTCCCGGTACAGAACAACCAAGACATTCCAAGGGCAGAAGACAACCATTCCAGTTTTTTTATTTAAACGTTTTTGATTTTCTCCCCGGCGGTGAATATGCCTTGCAGCAGTTTGGCAAGATTTAATTCTTTTTCTCGGGGGCACGAACAACCTTAAAGGAAGCTTAGAGGTTTGATTCCTTGAAAACGATGCAGTTTTCAGTGTCTAATTTAAAGACGTAGGTTCTCAACGAGGATAATTAATACAAAATCAACCCGTTACTTGTGGTAGGTTCAGCAAATTTTTCAAAACTGAACGTTAAAAAGGCAAAACATGAATGACAAAAGGAAAAAAATACAATTTCTTTTTTTTGGCCATTGAAAAAAAACCCTTGAAAACCCTTTTCTCCTCCTTTTGCTTTGTATTTTTTGTTGAATGAATGTCCATGCTGATGATCACTGCAAACAAAAACAAGTGTAACATTTGACATCGGCACTGAGTTTTAAAAAAAAAACGCTTTTCTTTTGTTTATGTGCATTTGATATACATAATTATTTCTCACAACACAGAGCAATTTTTGTACCGATAATTGTATTGGAAAAAGTTTTTCCAATTACGTTTTGGTCCTGGGTTTTTTTTTTTTGAGATAAAATAAACAATGTGAAGAACATACACAGGTCAAAGTTTTGTGTGTGGTGAAAGAGAGAGAGCGGAGAGAGAGCGAGAGAGAGAGAGAGAGAGAGAGTGTTTTTTTTGTGTGTGTTTGCTGTGTGTGGTTAACGGGGGCAACTCCTTCGATGCTGTTCAAGCAAGGGTTTGTATTTTTCTCCCCTTTTTGAGAAACGCTTGAGTACTTTTAGTACCACTCTCTCTTCTCTCCTCCTCTCCTTTTCTCTCTCTCTCTCTCTCTCTCTCTCATCATCTCATCATCATCAAACATCATCATCACCATCATCATCATCCCCTCCATTCCCTTTCTTTCTCACACTTTTTAAACCCCTTCTTCTCACAATCTTTCCCCCCACCCCCCCCCTCTCCAACATCCTTCCCCCCTTCCGATTAAAAAAGAGATTAAAAAAAAAAACAAACAAACAAAAAAAAGAAAAAAAAAAGCATCATGTTTCCTAAAAAAGGACCATTTTAAAAAAAAGAAAAAATTTCACAAAAAAAAGACTTGTAAGGAAGGTTTAGGGGGAAGGGGGGGGACGGGAAGGGACATGGGGGATGACGTGAAGGGATGGGGGAGGGGAAATGGGAAAAGGGGGGGGAGGCCTACAAAAACGTTTGTCGCAAAAAAACAGAACAACGGCCTTTGACAAACCCAATTTTTTCGGACCTGGGTTCCATATCGCGCTTCTAATCTAAAATAGCACACTGGGGATCTTTTTGCGGGGAGGCGTTTCCAACATAATCAAAACCCACATCACAAAAGTCCCAAAGGTCCTGTTAAACACCCTTGTCAACATCTCTGTCCTGCTGCAGGTATTTGCTTGACTTCATTGTAGGCACGGGGGAAGACAGTTTTATTTTTTTGCCTCCCAGCACACTTTCCCAAACTTTTTTTAGAAATTGTTTCGTTTTAAAAGATTCCACATTTTCCTTTACACACCAGTTTTTTGCAGTAGATCATACCACACTGCTTTAAAACTCTTACGCTCGTGAGGACAGGACGCCAACCGCTGCACGTAATCGGTGTCCACTTTGCGCCCGTGGAGGACGTCCACCCTTCCCCACCACCAAAGGGGGACCCTGTTGGTCGTGCAGGCCAGTGGGAAAATCACGAATGGCAAACGCCACTCGTAAACTGCCCCCCCAAACCTCTAGAGGGTCCCGGCTGGTCCTGCGTCACTGCTGAAAAGCGAGGAAGGTGGGCACCCGCCCCGGCCCCCGTCCCGCTACCTAGGCGCTTCTCTGGTAATGCCACCTCCCAGCAGGAAGGTCCACGAACGACGACGACACAAGACAACCGAACATCTCAAAAATCCAGAAAGGGGATGTTCACGTCCCAAAATGGCCGGAGGTCCTTTTGGACAAGGTTTTCCCCAGACGCTACTTTGTGGGACTTTTCGTTGGGAATAGTGGGGCTGGGTTTCCCTTTGGGGGCCGTCGCTGTCGCCTCTGGCTCTGGTTCCTTTTGAACTTGGATTCACATTCGGGCCTTTGGGCGGCCGCTATGGCTTTGGGTGTACTTCGCATCCCCCCCCTAAAAAGGGCCTGCCCTTTTCAGGGCCACCGACGGCCCTTCTTCTGCTCGGGGGCGATGGTCCTGGCCTGAGGCCGCCCAAAAGGGGCAGGACGAATATCAGTGGAGCGCCGCACAGTCCCCCTTCTTTTTGGGCCCCCAACGTAATTAGGGCCCCCGAAAGGGCAATTTTCATCCCAACCCCGTGAGGGTGCCCCCATGCCCGGCTGGAAAGCATGGTACCCCAGGCCAGGTAATCGAGTCAGGAAGCGCTCCTCGCCGATCTTTTCCAATCCCAGGAGCTTTTCCCCGGGCGACCCCGGCTAGACCCGCCGTCACCCCCAGGCTCGAGGGTTCGCGCGCCGCTTAAACCCCCGACCTCTCACATGGGTGCCCCTCAAAAGCTGCCACCTCTCCTTTGGGTTCCCTCTATGCCACCCGCTGGGAGCTGCGACTCTCAGCTAACAGCGCTTCATGTATAGCACAAAAAAAACCGACCACAAAGCCAGCAACCCTGGCCTTTGAGAAAAGACGACCGACACACACTTGCGTACGTCAAAACCGGGAAGCGCCAGGACAAAACATGTTTTTACCAGTACGGAACGCTGTCGGCATGTTATATTTTGGGACTGAAAACCGTTTTTTTTTTAAATTTCCCCGGGAAACTTTTTTAGGATTATAGCTTGACAGACTAAGAGTGTTCAATTCATTTTTCCGTTTCGAGTCAGACAATATTACGATACCACAATGATTATTAGCAGAGTGAAAGCTAGGTCAAGTACAAATTGAACTCGTTAATTTTACCACTAAACAATCGATTGATTTATCCCAATAAAATCATCATACACAACACACCACACCACTACCACACACACACACACACACACACACAACACACACACACACACACAACGGAGAGAGGGGAGAAAAAGGAGGAGAGAGAAGAGACGACAGACGACAGACGACAGACAGACAGACAGACAGACAGATTGTACACAAAAGGTACCGGAAAAGGGCTGAGCAAAAGGGGATTGAACTGACAGGCTGTACTACACAAGTACAAATAAAAGAAGACAGGGCCCAAAAAGAAGTAAGAGTGACAGCTACCGAAACATAAAATCTTTAAAATTAAAATATTATTTAAACAAAAAAAAGCACAATCAGAGAGGGATTAATTATTTAAAACCCCACACAAACCGATCCCCACATAACTAGAAACAGAAAGGGGAGAAAAGAGAGAGAGGAGAGAGAAGAGAGAGAGAGAGGGAGAGAGAGAGAGAGAGGAAAAGAGAAAAGAAGAGGGGGGGGGGGGCAGAGGGTACAGAAAGGGGGAAAGGGGTAAAAGTTGACGAACACAAACATTGGGTGGAAATGATTGCCTACCTTGGCTTTTTTGAAAAAAAACATCATACTCCTTTTGCAAGTGTCTTCAGTAAACCCCCGGGCTTTTCTTGTACAAAGTCTTGTCCACCAAAGGTTTTTGAATAATCCCTTTAAAAAATGTCCACCTGGGCTGCAACAACGGATCCTTCTCACCCGGTCTATACCACAGCCATCGCACCGTTTTTTTTGGGTCATGCCCAGTTTTTTGTCATACCAACCCCTCAAACATTTTTTTGGGCATGCCCACTCTGAAGCCGATGTCAGGCCAGTCCACGCCACTACCTCTGATTGCCACAGGGAACCCCGGTGCCCCCCCCCCCCCCCCCCCCCACCCCCCCATAATGAATGAATGCATTCCTGTTGATTCCGTTGCTGTTCGAGATAACAGGGGACTGTGTGCCCGTTGTTGATGCGTTTCCAGAGCTTGCAGGGTCATGTCCATGCCAGGCGGGGGGTTTTCTGTTTCCCGACGGGGAACAAAAAGGGTCATCTACCATTTTTTACAGCAAAGACCATCGGAAATACTTGGCTCACTGGCTTCACTGCACCTACAAACAACCCCAGAACTAACCTTCTAGTTTGCCCTTTGAAAGAAATCGATGCACTACAGAATTTCGTCTGACATTTAAAACCACTGATTTTCTCTTTTTAGTAGATTTTTGGGAGTTTAGGACGTACATGAAACGTTTTTTGTTTTTTAATCCACTGCGGAGTTAAAAAAGCAGAAACAAACCTTTCAATAAAAGGGGCCCAAAAAGTTTTTTCCTAAAAACAAAAGTTTGAGGGGCTGAAGCGAAAATCTGAAAGGCCCACACAAGATTCACAAGAGTACTTGTTTTTCTGGGAATGTGTTGTAAAGCAGTTTTTTAATTGTTTTCCCCTAAAAGCTGAAATCTTTTTTTTGGGATAGAAATTTTTACTTCATCTTCACCTTCAGCTTTTTCGCCGAGCGCAATCTGCGAGCCTGAAAAGCTGCATCGTTGCTGGTCAGATCCCACTTGCTGCTGGAAAAGAAATTTGTCCGGGAAGGTGTCAAAACTGTGACCAACTTTCAGAACGAAGAAGGCTTCGTCCAAAAATCCATTTTAAAAACCCCGTCCCCACAAAAAAAAAAAAATTTTATAGGTGAATTTTGTAATGAGGGAAATACAAATTAGGTATTTTCTTTCATAGGCACGACAAGTAAATACAACACACACAACACACACACACACACACACACAACACACACACACACCCACACACGCACGCCACGCACGCACGCACGAAAATATTTAAACACACACACAACATAATAACACACACACAAGCATTTTTTACCCCACCACACAACACACACCACACCCCACACACACACACCACACAACACGTCATATTGATGACAATCAGCATCAAAAAATGCTTGCCAACTTTTTTTTTGCGAAAACCCGACGGGACACCAAGGGGGCACTGTTTGGTGAACAGCCTTAATCCTGTAAAAAATTTCCGATAAGACTGGCTGTGCTGCAATCACTAGTGTCATGGTGGTGGTGCTTGCACCTGTTACATCCATACTTGATGTCCACTCTGTAAATTTTTAAAAATTTAAGTTAGGGGCAAATGTGGATGTTTTCAGCTTCCATCCATGACTGAAGTCCTCATTTCTCTGTTGTCTTCAGCGCGCCTGTCGTGAGGGGTTTCTTTTCTTGGGTGGCGGCTCCTCTACAAATATTCGGGCATTTGGAAAAAATTTGGGGGGGGTTAGGCCCCGGTCTTAATTTTGGATTTGTTCTTTTAACAGTAAAACTACCCCTGATCTTGTCTCAGACCCCCCTGTTAAATGAAGCCTTCCGAAATGTTTAGCACACACAAAAGAATTTGAAGTTGGTCGAAATTGCGCGAGCAGTTTTCTACACGTCCAAAATTCGCCCGTCTGCATCACAAAAAAATGAAAAGAGAATTTTTTATCTTCTTGTCATAATTTTCCCAACACCCAGGCCCCCACAGCACTTTTTGGCTGTTAAATTATTCACTGTCCAAATAAATCACCGGGGGTAATTAAAAACCCATACTAAATGTTACAAAACACAGCAATACTCCAAAAAACACATTCAAATCTAGCGCTTCAAAACCACATGCGAGCCTGGGGCGGCCGAAGAGTCAAAAAGGCCCTAAATTAATTGGCAAAATATGGGTTTAGAGAAAAAAAGGGGCTTTTCGGTCAAATATTTGTAAGGGAATTTTTTACATTATTTTTTTTTTTGTGAATTCATATTAAGTAATAATCAAAATTTTCTAGACACTAACATTTCAAAGAGTTTACAAAAAATAATAAAGGGGAGGAAAGGGGAAAAAGGAGCTCCAAACAAAACATTTCGTTGCTGTAAAGGGCCCCAAGAGAGATATGACTTTGTCGCACCTGCAACACGCAATGTCAGAAAAAATTTTTCGTGCGCGCCCAAAAAACTGCCCCCCTCCACAAAACATAATGTTTAATGGGCCGGCCAACACCTTTCCTCACTTCTCTCAGAGACTCGTGAAATCCGAAAACTTTTGTCATTAATAAAAAAATTTTTCGCAAATCTGTGTGCTTGTTTTTCCCCCTTTTGGCCCCCCTCAATAAGATTCAGTTTCCCCCCTTACTTCAAAAGAAAAAGCGGTGTGAAATCCTCCCCATTAAATACGCCCCGAGCCCTTTAGTTTTTGTTTGCTCTCAGGGTTTATTCTTTTTTTTGTTTATAGAAGGAGCACCCGCAGTGATGGGAGAATTTGGTTCGGGCAAGCGTGAACTTCAACTTCAACGGTATCGTTAGTTCTGATCACAGCGATACCCTCCGGAATTAGCCCTTCATAGACCTCATTCACTCTCTATCGTCCTCTTCCCCGTCTTCGTCCTTCTCTCTCTCCTCTCTCCTCGTTGGGGTGTGTGGGTGTGGTGTGTGTGGTGTGTGTGGTTTAAAAAAACTTTTGGGTGAACTCACAGCAGAAAAGGGCTTCGGAGAAAAATCCTCTCAGACAAATCCCTTTCGGGCCCGAATTTTTTTATTTTAATTTTCTAAAACAACTTGGGCCGCATCCAAAATCAAGACCCCCACATGCCTTTTTCTGCCAGAACTTCAAAACCCCAACTTCGGACGGGTTGGGGGTCTCAAAGCGTTGCCCTTTTAGGGATGTTTTTAACCACATCGCTTCAGGCCTATTCAAAAGCTGGGAAATTTAAGCCTTATAACTTCACTTTAGCTTTCCTTTCCCCCCAAAGATCACGTAACCTTTTCTTACTAGAAAACGAGGGCTATTTTTATGAGATCATTTTACTAATGATCCTTTTGGCAAGGAAGCCATCTGGTTTGTTGTGTGTGTGTTGGTTGTGGTGTGTGTTTTTGTGTTTTTGGGTTGTTTTTGGGGTTAAAGTCTCTCTGTCCGCTATCAAAATATCCCCCACTAACTTTTTACCACTAAAAAGAGAGAGAGAAAGAGGAGAGAAAAAAGAGTCCAAAAATTCACTTCCTGGGACAACCCTGGGAGCAGGGGTGCAGCATCACATAATACACTATGCGCGCGCGGCGCGCGCGCACACACACACACAACACACACACACACACCCACACAACAATCAGAGAGAAGAGAGAGAGAGAGCGCACAGAGAGAGAGAGAGAGAGGAGAGAGAGAAATGGCTGAATGAACAAAAAATCAAAAGACACCATACATTTAAAAACAACATACAAAACAAACAAACTAAACCAAAACAAAGTAAGAACAACAAAAAAGCTCCACGACTTTTGTAAAACGTCGCAAGGGAAACATTCATGATGGAGTAAAAGCACGTTGCTTTTTTTTCCCCTTTGAATCAACCTGTTCTCTTCATTATTGACACAAAAAACACACACAACACTCTCCCTCCTAGAACCATTACAATAAACGTGCAGAATGATATTATTATACAAAAACAAGAACCTCATGGGACTTCAAACTATGAGTGCGTACGATTTAAAAATTGATCGGGTTTCTTGTGCTGTGAATGTGCAGTATATGAGAAGTGTTTGTGTGAAGAAGGTATGCGACTGTGTGAACACTTCTGGTGTGTAAAACCCGCGCGCGGAGTGCGCGCCTGCTGGTGTGTATGCGCGCGCCACGCTGCACTAACCCTACCCCCCCCCCCCCCCAACCCCCCTTTGAATGTATCGCAGAAAATTAAATCTTTTTTTTGCTACTACCGTGTTTTATCTTTTTTTTTTTTTTTTTTTTTTAATGTTTTTTGTTGTTTGTTAGTTTTTTCGTTGTTTTCCTTTTGTGTAACATAGAAAGCGATTTTATTTTGTTTGTTGTTGTTTTTGTGAGGGGGATGGTGTGAAAAAGGGATGGAGTATCCATTTTTGCCATGAATAAAGAAGTTTGTTTACGTATTCGGTTCTTTCTCCCCTTAAATTATGAAGCCAAATGGAGCCTCTCTCTCTCTGTCTCCTCTGTCTCTCTCTCTCTCTCTAATGAAGCCAATTTTAGCATGCAATAAAATATAAACCAAATTACGAAAAAAAACGAAACAGTCTCGTCTGCGTTCTTTAAAAAATGTTTTTGTCCCCCTTTCTATCCCTTCAAATTTGCCCTCCAGACAGGATAAATGTTCGAGTTGGGGTTTGTTGCGAGTGAAGGGTTTTTTTTGCCTTTTTTTTTTTTTTTTTGTTTTTTTTTGTTTTGTTATTTGGTTTTGGTTGATTTTTTCTTTTTTTCTTGTTTTTGGTCAAAACATACCACTGTTTTAGAGTCTTTTTGTACAAGTACAGGACAATTGAGTGAGTGTTTTGCATTCCTTAAAAGTGTTGGGAATGTCAAAAAATGATGGATTCTTCAATGCGTTCAAACCACGAAGTGAATGTTTGTGTGTGTGTGGGGTTTGTGTGTGTGGGGTGTGTTTGTTGTGTGTGGTGTGTGGTGTGTGTTGTGTTCTCTCTCTCTCTCTCTCTCTCTCTCTCCTGCCCGGCGCGCGCGCGCGCCGGCCGCGCGGCCCCGCGCGCGGTGTGTTGTGTGTTGTGTGGGGGTGTGTGTGTGTGTGTTTTGGGTGTGGTGGTGCCTATCGTAGTCCCCTTCTCTCCCTCCTTTTTTACCTTTGGGTCTCTCTTTCAAAGGAAAACTGAAAACGATAAAACACGACTGCACAAAGCTCTCTTGCCCTCCTCTCCTTACTAACATAACATGCACGCCGCACGCATGCATGCGCGCACGCGACACAACAGACAGACAGACACACACACACACACACCACCACCCCCCCCCCACACACAAAACACACACAATAAACACACACACACCACACACCAACAAAAACCCCACACACACCACACACACACACCTCCCACACCCATTAACCCATCCACCACCCCCAAAGCACCATGGTATTTACGAAGATTGGGGAAAAAATTTTTTTTTTCTTTTTTTTTTT
>JAMYXO010007800.1:0-11662 GCA_033310375.1 Conus canariensis
TCTTGCATAATATTTAGTGGGTATGAAATGCTCTCGAACATCTTTATATTTAGGGCATACAATAAAAAAGTGATATTCAGATTCCAACTGACTTGGACAAAAAGGACAGCAGAGTGCCTCTCGGGGAACACTCGAATGCCGCAGTTTGTGAGTATTTAAACAAGATACGCCTAACCTGAATCTTATGAGATTTTTACGATTGTTCAAATTACTTACCGTAAACAGATAATTCGGTATTTGTCTAAATTGCTTAAAGGAAGAATAGAAGGAAAAGCGATCACTAACATCCATTCGGGTGTACCATTCTTGAAGATGACAATCAATCAACCGATTTCTAAATTCTAAGAGAAAACCTTTGACATTGTAAACGTTCTGGTTTTCCCATACATACCCAAAGCCATAGCGATTTAACGTAGAGCAAACTGATGAAACCCAGTTGTTCTTGCCTCGATGATGTAAATCATATAACGTGATGTAAGCTTTCTTAGGAAGGCGATTATCCGGCATATTAACGACACGTAACCAATACTTGATACATTTAGTATAATTGTTTATATAGAGTGGATACCGACCAGTTTCTCCGTAGGCTAAGGCGCTGGGTGTTTTTAGGGAAACATTTAAGAATCTCTTGAGTGCAAACAAATGTACTTTTTCAATAATTGAGTTGTTTGCAGTCAAACCCCATACTTCGGCACCATAGCTAAGCATTGGCTGGACTTGACAGTCGAAAAGTTTAAAGAACAATTTCGGGGAAAGACTTTGAAACTTCCACAGTAGTTTTATAATATTGATGACTTGACGTTTTGCCTTGGATGCTAAATCCTCAAGGCAATGGGAAAAAGAAAGACCCGTGGAAAAGATAACACCTAAATATTTATACTGATTAACAATTTCTAGTTGCCTACCGTCGTAGAACCATCTTTCCCTTGAGGCGATATACCCCCCATTTCTAAACACAATAACTTTTGATTTTTCTAAATTTACGATCAAATCGAGTTTTTTCGCTGTGCTACACAAAACACTTAGTTGCTGCTGGAGACCAATGACGGTAGATGCTACGAGTGCAACATCGTCGGCAAAAAGCATAATTAGTATCTCTGTGAAGTCTGGTAATAAGGGAATACCATGTTTACCGTATTGAATTATTTCTTCAGCAAGCTCATTGATGAATAGCGAAAATAAAACCGGACTGCATATTTCTCCTTGCTTCAGACCCCGGGGACACATAAAAGTGTCAGTTAAATCTCCCCCCACTTTAACCCTAGCTTTGACATCTGTGTATATGCTTTTAAGTGCATTGTACATCTTACCGTTTATACCTTTTTTCTTTAAGATTGACCAGAGTTGGTTTCTATCTACCGAATCGAAAGCCTTTTTAAAGTCAATAAAAGCAACGTATAATTTCTTGTGGTTAGAGAGTTGCTTTTGTACCTGAGAAAAAAGGGTAAATATATGATCAGTAGTACTGTAATTCTTTCTAAAGCCAGCCTGCACATCGTTTATTACATCACAATCTTCAATCCATTTTGTTAAACGCTTGTTTAATGTATAAGTATATAATTTTGAAATAATGTTTAAAAGAGAGATACCTCTGTAGTTGTCTGGGTTGTTTATATCACCCTTTTTGTGCAAAGGTTGAATCAGAGCTTCGCACCACATAGAAGGGAAGATGCCAAAATCAAAGAGTTTGTTGAAAAATTTCTTAAGGAAAAAGAGAATAGTGGGGGTGCAATACTTATAAAATTCCCCAATTAGTCCGTCTGGACCTGGTGCTTTATTTGATTTTAAAGCCTTAACTGAATCAAGAATTTCCCCTTCAGTTATACAGACATCCAATTCATCAACGTTACTATCAGCAACAGGAAAATACTCAGTTTGAAGTTCCTGAGAATTAGGACCAGAAGGAATAAGCTCATCATTAAAGACTTGTTTGAAATGCTGAAACCATTCTTCATTGGATATTGTGTTTGGTACATGAGAACTACTTTTTAAAGACCTTACAGTGCTCCAAAACCGCTTAGAATCTTTGGCGTTTTCGTTAAGTGTATTTAAAACTTGCTGTCTATATAACTGCTGCTTGTCTCGAAGTAAGTCTTTATACTCGTTTCTAATTATAGAATAGTTAAGTCTCAGTTGAACAGCATCGGGGTTGTCATTAACTTTCACCCGACTGTACGTTCTCAATGCTTGTCTCACCTGACGGCGTTTAACATAGCACTCAGAGTCAAACCATGGGCTGTGCTTGGTGTTACCTGTGACAGTTTCTTTACACATTATTTGACCAGCCATAAACAGACCTTCGTTTAGTTTCTTCAGTGCACTCTCAAAATTGACATCAATCAATTCAATTGCTTCATTAAAGGTTGAATTGACCTCGTCAGACTGAAGCGCACTGATAAAATCACCTTCTTTTGCTGGATCCCATGCATATTTTTTAAATTTGGTTACCTTTAACCTTTTTGAAACCGTCTCCTGATTCGGACTGGGAAGCATTAGTACAAATTCAACAGGCATGTGCTTTGATTCTACCCGTGGGGTTACTTTCAATTCACGGCACAGTGGAACTAAGGATTGGGAGGAAATAAAATAATCAATAACACTTGCACCATTGTGAGCGATATAAGTGTAATCCCCGCTTTTATCACCAGGCAGAAAACCATTTAGAATAACCAACTCAAAATTCTGACAGATGATAATTAAATAAAGACCAAATTCATTAGTGGAGCAATCTTTTGATACACGAGAAAAGCAGTCATCACCGGTGGTATTTTCATTTATCAAGTCACCTAAATATACGGGTAGTTCTTGTGCGTTCAGCCGACCAGTTCTTGCATTTAAATCGCCGAGGATGATCACTGGAAGATCACCCGCTTGTTCAAAAGTATCCATCAGACATTGTTCAAGAAGGGAAACCCCATTATCAATCTCGGTATCTGCATAATAAACACTGTTAGCAGGGGGCAAATTAATTCCAATTAAAAGAACTTCAAGATCTAGAGCTTTAAGGTGGAGAACAATAGTATGGTCATATTCCACTGTAAGTTGTTTGACTAGTTTGGCATATGTCTTTCTTACAAGAAACACGATCCCTCCTGACAAACGTGCAGTAACAGCATCGGTTAATCTGATTCCAGGTGAAAGAAAAACTTCGTAATCCAAAAAGAGAAAAGAAGGAAATGTTCTTGAGAACGTTTCCGTCAAAACAACAAAATCGAACTGAGATATATAATTATTTACATCAGGGTCATAAACTGACGATACACCCTCAATATTATAAGTCAGAAAGGAGAGACTGTTTTTCTGACAAGTCTTGACACGGGCACGGCCGTTATCCTAGGTGACTTCATTGTAAGAAGCACACGGGGGCAGCAGGGAAGCACAGTTTTGTTCATTATTACGTCCAGGACTACCTCTTGAATGGGCCCTTAAAAATCTTTCTGTGAGCTGTGTCTGTCTGGTTCGTACTCGACTGCGAGTACAAGGACCGGAGCCAGAGAACTGGCCCTCGGTTTCACTGACCATAGACACCTGCCACGGAGAGGGCCTAGGGTTCTCCACCACCTCGGTACTGTGACTCTCGCCAGTGTTGAGACCCTCTGTCACTGTACCTATCACACCCTTGGACTGGTTTTCCACGTCGTGCGGAGGGTTTACCAAGGACACTCTCTGTTTTAATAGAGTCATGCTGTCATCAAGAACGTCTGGTGAATGTGATGGCAAGGTCGGTAGACCCTCTGATGTAGGGTCAGTCACTCCTGCTAGGTGCGGGTCCATGCAATCCTCAGTTGTTGTAGGAATCGACGGATCCCCACTTTGAGAAGAATCAGGACTGCAACCATGGCGGCCTGGGGACGCCTCAAGCAGGTTGCTTTGGTTTTGATTTTGTTTAGGACATGTAACAGTAGTCCTACTCCTGGGAGTACTTGTCCTGAGCAGGGTGGGGAATTCTTGCATGTTGTACATGGGAGGGGGACGAGAAGAAGACGACCAGGTTTGGGTAGAAACAGACAGCGGAGGGGGAAAGGTGGTAGTGGAAGGTGGAGGGGGATGGGTAGAAGTCAAGGAAGCAGGTGAACGATTGGAAATGGAAAATGAAGGAGAACTGGTGGAAGTGGAAGGCAGAGTGGAATGGGTGGAGGTAAGTGGAAGAGAGGAAGGGGTGTGACTGGAAGGAGGCAGGTGACGGGTGGAAGAGGAAGGTGGGGGGTGACGGGTGGGAGCGGAAGGTGGAGGGTGATGGGTGGAAGAGACAGGGGTAATGGGATGGGTGGGAGAGGAAGGAGGAGGGGGGTGGGTGGAATTGGAAGAGGAAGGGGGACGGGTGGAAGTGGAGGGTGGAGGGGGTGGGTGGAAGTGGAAGGGAAGGGGGACGGGTGAAAGTAGAGGGTGGACGGGGACGGGTGGACGTGGAGGGTGGAGGGGGACGGGTGGAAGTGGACGGTGGAGGGGGACGGGTGGAAGTGTAGGGTGGAGGGTAACGGGTGGAACTGGAGGGTGGAGGGCCGGGGGCATAGGAAGTAGGATGGCGGACTGGGGGTGACCTATGGCCGGCAGAGGATGGCCGTGGGGATTTGACTGCAGTGTGGACATCAGGCGCATCTCTATTCTGAGAGCGATGCCCAGACTGTGCCCTGACCAGACTCATACTGACGCTGGTTCCCACGGCCTTTGGCTTTTCTGAAGTGGGGGGATCGCTGTTCTCGGAAGCATAGCCGACCATTTCTGTAGTACGCCGTCTTGCCCTGGTACCGTTGTCGGCGTAGTTCCCCTTGCTGACGGATTGTCAAATCCCCAGCCACACGGATACCCAACGTATCGGCCATCTCCCTTCTGCATTTTCTTTCTTGCAGAACGGAAAGTTTGTCACTCCAGTTCCGCAATCGCGCAATGATTGTCCGAGGTCTGCCATCTTGTTGTTTCTGACCTACGCGATGGGCTCGCTCTACATCCTCCAGAGACCAATTCTTGAAGGGGTAGAAGCGAATCAGAAGTTGAACGACTTTACGAGCACAGGTCGTATAATCTTCGCGATGGTCCTCATGGACGTTGAAAAATCTGATGTTGTACTGACGTGAAAAAGTTTCAAGTTTATCTTGATGATCATGCAAGTGATCAGACATATCTAAAAGGAATTCCTGCCATTGGAAGAGTTGTGAAAGACGAAGCTCGAAAACGGAACATTTTTGATACAAACATGAAACTTGATCTTTAAGCTGTCTATTTTCATCTTTCAGAGAATAGTACAAGGACTCAAGAGTGCAAGGATAGTTCTCAGAAGTTGACTGGTTGCCACATAACGATTGAAAACACTGTTCCACCTGTACATCTTGAGTGTGTAGAGGTGCTGGGTTGGGAGGAAATCCTGGTCCAGGATTGGACTCAATATCTCCACACAGCAACAGAAACATGACTAAAAATACACACACATAGACAGACAGCATATATGAAGACCTGTCTCGGTGGGTAACCATAGTTACCTTTAGGGGTATCACTAACCCCCACTGGACAGTTTTACAGTATCTCATGGCAGCCAGCATCAGAAATGAACGGTACAGTTTGGAGAACGACACATTCCCACCTGTTATGTTGAAGTACGGGTTGTGTGAAGCACAGGTAACACTGGCATGGCTGCAGTAATCCTGTGAAGTATCAGCTCCAGTGTCCACACACAGAAAAATGAAGAGCAGGGAAAGCACAACTGTCCGGATAGGAGACACAGGCCACAGAAGAGACACAGGTTTACACCTCACGGAAGCCTGTCTCGCTCTTTTCCCCATAAAGTTTGTATATGTCCAGAAAAACACACCACACGTGTTTCTCCAAGTTAAGTTTGATATTGGCATTATTTTGAATTAGTAACAGCACCCAAAAAGAAAAGAAAACAAAAGAAAAGACAGAACCAAAGTTAACAAGGCGGGCTACCTTGGCCCAGTTGACTGTAAAAAAAAACACACCTTATATTGCTGTAGTGATTACATCGCACAAGCGGAGCGCTGTCAAAAACACGTCCGTACTCCTCGGTGGCTTGAGAGATACAGTCCAGAGAGAGAGAGAGAGAGAGAGAGAGAGAGAGAGAGAGAGAGATTCGTGCGATTGACAGACAACAATGGATAAAAGATAAAAAGAAAATACACAAACAAAAAATGTAATAAGATGCAAATAAGATTCCAACACACGGCTATTTAATCAACGGCTTCGGAGAAGACATTGCCGAGATCCCGACAGTGTTTATCATTATTTGCGATGATGACACGAAGACTTTTGGTGTTTGCTGCTGGTAACTTACATTGATACTTTTTCTCTGTCTCTGTGTTTGGTATGTATGTATTTCATCCCACGCCTTTAGTGTTTGTTGTTGATATTAATACTCTGTCTGTCTCTGGTCTGTGACTATAAGAATGGTAACCATGACTTTGATCTTTGCTGCTGGTAATTTTTTGTTGTTGTTGTTTATATTGGATTGCATCTCAGAAAGTGAAGACGTGCGCACATTCACGTAAGTCCGACAGATTTTCTCTTCAAATTCTTCCTTGTTTATATGTCTCTTGTTTGCTAAGATGAACAGCATTTGTTTGATGAGAAGACGGGCACATAGATGATGATAAAACTCATTAAATGTCCGCTGGGAAGAACAATATATGTGACCATTCTGAAGGTTTGAATGCATGCCTGCGGGGACGGTTAAACCTGATATTGAAAAAAATGGCTAATGATGACTGTTCGTCTCGACGTTTGTATGTATGTGTTTGTGCGTTTCTGGCCACGAACGCATTTGCGCGTATATCTCTCAGCTGTTTGTCGATTTTTTGTCTTTGGAGCTTTTTGTATATATGCTCTTATTATCTAATTATCTATCTGTCTGTTTATGCATTCAGGGTTGTTTGTATACATACATCCCTTTATTTTTTGTTTGTTTGTTGTTTTAGTTTTTTTCATCTTGGGCGTATTTGTATTGATATATCTGTGTGCCTGTTCTGTCTCAGCAAAGTATGTGTATGTAACGTCTGCTTCCCTATCACATTTTCCTTTTTTTATCTCAATGACACGACTGGCTGTGTGTAACGTTCTCTCTCTCTCTCCTCTCTCTCTCTCCTCTCCTCTCCTCTCTCTCTCTCTCTCTCTCTCTCTCTCTCTGTCAATCTCTCTGTCAGTCTGTCTGTCCTTCTGTCTCTGTCTGTCTGTCTGTCGGTCTCTCTCCCCCTCTCTATTACTGCTGAGAATCTCGTTCATTCTGACACCTGGCCATTCACTATAACACAAGATGTAGTATTTCTATAGAATGTATTTATCCATTCGTATATGTCTTCTTTAAAACCAAATGCTTTTGATACTTTAAACATGAACTCCCAATTTATCGAGTCAAAAGCTTTTTCAAAATCTATATTTAATAGCAATCCTGGTAACTCATGTTTATCTAAGTAGGCAATTGTATCATAAATCAGTCTTAAGTTATCCCCAATATACCTATTTTTCATAAATCCGGTTTGGTCTTCACTGATGATCTTTGGTAGTAATATCTTTAAACGATTTGCAATACAGGATGACCCGATTTTGTAAATCACATTTAATAACGAGATAGGTCTCCAGTTTTTTATATACTGTCTTGGTCTATCATGTTTCGGAGTGCAAGTAATGATTCCTTCTTTCTGTACATTTGAAAGTTCTCCTCGTTCAAAACTCTCATTCAGTGCTCTTATAACAAAGAGTCCTATCTTTTTCCAGAAAACTTTAAAAAGAATTCCGCGCTGAAACCGTCTGTACCGGGACTTTTATTATTTTTCATGTTCTTTAGAACACATGTAGCTTCTTCTAGACTTATTTTCCCCTCTAATCCTTTTGCATCCTCTTCGTTTAAACACGTGATATTTTCTACTAAATCTTTAATTTCGCAATTTTCTACCTCAATCTTTGCATATAGCGATCTATAAAATGTATATACTTCTTGAATAATGTCTTTCTGGTTTGTTAGAGTATTGCCATGTTGGTCTATCAATCTAGCCATATTTTTGCTAACTTAGTAACGTTTCTCTAAATTACAGAAATAATTACTCACTTTCTCCCCTTCCGCTATCCATCGAGCTCTGGACCTGAACAATACTCCCTCCATTCGGTTTTCGCTTATCTGTTTTAACTGATCTTTTTTCATGTCTATAAATCTGATGTCTTCTTCATTTTTATTTTCAATTCTGTCTAGTCGTTGTATGTCATGTTCAAGCCGTTCTTCTTCTTCTGTCAGTTTTTTTTTATTTTTCATTGTGGCATATGAAATTGTTTTGGATCTTATTTTCATTAAAAGAAAGTCAAGAAATATGTCATCCGGGATAGAAAACCTCAGCTCTTCGTCAGTTTCTTCCTCTACGTTTGCATTTAGCGCGTTTTCTTTTTTAACCTTATCGATTTCCGAATTTATTTCATCTAAATACATTTTATCTTTTAGAAGGGACGCATTGAATTTCCAAAAGGTGTTATGTTTACCGGTGTCTTCAAATTTTAATTTTAATACAACAGCCGAATGATCTGTACTGTAGCCACATTGGTTTCAAATAACAAAAGGTTGTAGACAGGGAGACCCCATATCTCCATATCTCTTCATATTATGTGTTGAAATATTAGCAATGACTGTAAGAGAAAACACAGATATTAAAGGCATTACGGTGAATAATGTTGAACACAAGCTGACACAGTACGCTGATGACTGAATGTTTACTGGCAGGGGACAGAAAGTCTTTTGAAACTTGCATAGATGTACTTGACAGGTTTAACTCTGTATCAGGGCTCCATATAAACTCGGGCAAAACTAGTGTGATTTGGCTAGGGAGTCGCAAAACTTCCACAGCTCGTTATATGGAACATTTAGGTTTAAACTGGAATCCGCCGAAATTTTGTGTGTTAGGTATTTGGTTCACTAATGATTTAAAAGGATGTCTTGAAGTTAATTACTCAGAAAAATTAGCAGAAGTAAAGTATCTGTTCAAAATATGGGTCAAACGTCAGATCACACCTCTTGGCAGAGTTGCAATATTAAAATCTATAATCCTTTCAAAGCTGACTCATCTCTGGCTCCTTTTACCAAACCCACCAGCATATTTTTTCAAACGTGTCAACAAATTTGTTATAAATTTATTTGGAACAGGAAACCAGACAAAATCATTCGAAACATTTCACACAATAGTGCAAAGAATGGGAGCATTGGCCTTCCTGATTTGAAAACATTCGTCTTATCTTTAAAACTTTCATGGATTCGTAAAGCTGAGAAAACAAAACATAAATGGGAAAGTCTTCTGTTGCATAACGTTCCCAAGTGGGAACTTATTGATAAGTATGGACCAGAGTTTGTCTCAGAATTCACTAAATACAATCAGTTTTGGTCAGAAGTTCTTGAAGCATATAAGGTGTTTTACTACAATGCATTCCTAAAAATTCTGCTGAACTTCTTGCCGAACCTTTATGCTATAACAAGCGGTTTCAAATGGGAAGAAAATTTATCGTCTCACAAGTATTGCATAACAAAAACAATTTTGTGTTGCCCATTACTTTGATGACAATGGGCAGTTCCTCATTACACACGTTTCAAGGATCAGTATGATATTAATATCAATTTCCTTACTGACGCTGGTTACAGATCTGTAATACTTGACTATGCAGAAAAGTCTGGCATCAATATAAGTAACAATACATACCGAAACTCATCATTGTGTTTTAAACAACTGTTAAAAGTTTACAAAGGTTGTAGATTATATTATGATATATTGATTACAAATAACGTAACGCCTAAATGCTGCGAAAAATGGGATGTCAAGCTCTCAACATCCCATGACTGGAAATCTTGTTGTTTTTTGTATACGCACACAAGATACAGGATGTAAAACTCCAGTGGTTTCAGTTAAAAATAACACATAGATGTCTATGTACAAATATCATATTGAAGGAAATTGGTGTAAAAAACAATGACAGATGTGACTTTTGTGGAGAGTATAAAGATAGTATTGATCGTGTGTTCTGGAAGTGTCATTATGTACAATTATTCTGGAATAATCTCACTGATTTAATGAAAGAAAGATGTATAAATGCACAAAATGTGCGGCTTGCAGAGTCACTGATACTATTTGGTAATGATGCAGCAAATTTCTAGTGATGTAATCTTTCATTTTATAATTCTCTTCGCAAAATACTATATATACACTTGTAAAGTACAAAACAGTCTACCACAAGTAAGTGCATTTATAAGGAAACTAAGGAATCAGTATAAAATTGAAGAACACATCGCATACTTAAAATTAAACCATGTAGATTTCACTGTGAAATGGTCTGTGTACAAACCGTTATTTGTGAATGATTACCTATTTAAAGATCGCTCGATCTGTATCCTATGACCCATAATCACAGACTTACACGCTTTGTCAACTTTTAGTAACCTGTTATGCTTTGATCTCTGCACACACAGACTACTTAATGTTGCAGATGGGTCTGTACATATGTCTGTTCTGACATCATTATTATCTCTTTTATTGATGGTTATGTTTTTGTCTTCTGGCCAGTGTGATTTACTTTGTGAAAGTAACTTGTGTCAACATATTGATTGAATGTAATCCATCCAACGTGTCCCTCTCTTCTATCTCTCTCTGTCTCTGTCTCCCCCCCCCCCCCCTCTCTCTCTCTCTCTCTCTCTCTCTCTCTGTCACGACGTGCGAATTTTTTCACTATTCTTGTCTAAGGCATTTAAGGTTAGAGAACTAGTAACGTCTTAGGAATATAATTCTTTTGCTTTTTTCCCTTATTCTGTGTCTGTTTCTGTTTCTATGTATTGTTACTTTTTTTTCTTTTTTTTTTCTTTTTCTGTATGAATTTGTGCCCACTTATGTTATTGATAGACATCTTATATGATGTTCACACATCCCTTCACAAGGGGCCGAGGCCTATTGTGAATAAACTCATCCGAATCTCTCTCTCTCTCTCTCTCTCTCTCTCTCTCTCTCTCTCTCTCTCTCTCTCTCTGTGTGTGTGTGTGTGTGTGTGTGTGTGTGTGTGTGTGTGTGTGTGTGTGTGTGTGTCTGTCAATTTGACTGTCTGTCTGTCTGTCTGTCCTTCCGTCTCTGTCTCTGTCTGTCTGTCTCTTTCCCCCCTCTGTCTCTTTCTGTCTGTCTGTCTGTCTGTCTGTCTGTCTGTCTGTCTGTCTCTCTCTCTCTCTCTCTCTCTCTCTCTCTCTCTCTGTTACTGCTGAGGATGAAACGTCTGCCATTCGACCGCAACAGAACTTCACAGCGTGATCTTCCTCATCCTCTTCAGTATGGCCCTTCATGCGCTTCTCCCCTCTTCAGTATGGCCCTTCATGCGCTTCTCCCCTCTTCAGTATGGCCCTTCATGCGCTTCTCCCCTCTTCAGTATGGCCCTTCATGCGCTTCTCCCTCTTCAGTATGGCCCGTCATGCGCTTCTCCCCCTCTTCAGTATGGCCCTTCATGCGCTTCTCCCCTCTTCAGTATGGCCCTTCATGCGCTTCTCCCCTCTTCAGTATGGCCCTTCATGCGCTTCTCTCCTCCCAGTTCTGACTTTCTGTTCACCTTAATGTCCGTGGTCAGTTCATGTAGAGGTCAAGACGACTGGACGTTCACTGCCCCCTGTGGGTCGCTGGTGTCGGTGTTGTGGCAGGACAAGCCAGGATGG
>JAMYXO010007801.1:5000-11661 GCA_033310375.1 Conus canariensis
ATCGTTGCCAAGCGATGGCAAACGTCTTACGTTCGCTTCTATCTACGTCCAGTATGACGTCACTCGGATGCTGTGGCTGATAGTGACCCCTGTGCTGTTGGTACTGGGTTGTTATGGCAACGTGATGACCATAGTGGTGATGCGTGCAATGCGGGCTTCTAAATCCACTGGCTGTCTGTCTGTGTACTTCACTGCACTGGCGGTGTCGGATCTCGTTCTCCTCTGGTCCAACGTCTTGTGGTACTGGCCGGAGATGGCTTTGGACGACCCTCTCTTTCATCGTCACGAAAGTGTTTTGCACACTCCCCTTCTTTGTCAGCTACGTGACTTCCACGACGTCCGCATGGTTTCTAGTGGCTCTGACAAGCCAGCGGATGATCTCAGTGATTCTGCCACACCGCGTGGAGGTTCTATGCACAGCGAAAAGAGGGAAAATCATCACTGCCACCATTTTTATCACTTCCAGTGTCTCTAACATATACATCTTCTTTTATTTTCACGTGGCGTACGTAGATGAGGAGTACCTGTCGTGTCAATCAAAGGACAAACATGCTGCAAGCACGTTCAGCATACTGTATCTCTGTGTTTCTTCAGTGATCCCCTTCATTTACTTGATAGTTGCCAACCTTGCTCTGATCTGGGGAGCCATGCGGTCCGTGAAAATGACTGGCAAAACGGCAGGGCCTGGAGACACTCACAGATCCTCACGATCGGCGGGAGTGTCCTCTATAAACAACCACGTTGATTCTGACGTCTGTTGCATTCCTGTTGCTTTCGTTACCTATCTGCGTTCTGTCCATTTACTTTGATCTGATTGGTTTACTATGAAGGTGAAGTTGATGTGGGAGATTTGAACCTACAGTTGGCCTTGGCAAACACCCGTGTGCGTTCTACTAGGGATGGCAAACAGCTCTATTAATTTCTACATTTACATTTTGAGTGGCAGGAAATTAAGAGAAGAAGCCAAAACAATATTTTTTATGCCTGTGCTTCAAACGACATGAGAAAGGCAGGGCCTGGTACTCTAGGATGAAAAAAGAATATTCACACACACACACACACACACACACACACCACACACACACACAACACACACACACACACGCACGCACGACACACACACACCACACACACACACGCACGCACGCACGCACGCACCGCCACGCACGTACACACACACATACTCACTCACTCACACACACACATATGCACACACACAACACACACAACCACACACACACACACACACACACACACACACACACACACAGAGGCATTTTCATGTGCATGCACAAGATATGATGAGGTGTATTAATAAAGTTTCACATACGTATAGCATGTCTGTCTTACCTGCACATTTATTTATTTATTTATTTATTTATTTATTTATTTATTTATTTTATTTATTTGTTTGTTTATTTACTTCCTTCTTTCTTTCTTTCTTTGTTTGTTAATGTATTCGTTTTTCTTTCTTTTTTCCATACCACCTTCCAAATTGGCACTGAATGCATTGTCCCCAGAGGTAGGACAGATTGTATCACAACAGATGTCCAGTTTATGAACTATCTATTGACAGGCAAAAATAACACTACGACCAAGAACTACATACCTGAAACAAGGTCTAAATGCTTACCCTCTCAGTTAAAGATAGAATGCCAACGTTAAAACTCTTTCCCGTGTCCAGCTCCCATAATCTGTTAATGACATGCACATTCCATGTGAATGAATTTCTGTACACAGTATTGTCATTTGAAATCTCTCTGTCTCTCTGTCTCTGTCTCTGTCTCTCTCTCTCTCTCTCTTCTCTCCTCCCTCTCTCTCTCTCTCTCTCTCTCTCTCTCGCGTGTGTGTGTGTGTGTGTGTGTGGTGTGTGTGTGTGGTGTGTGGTGTGTGTCTCTCTCTCTCTCTCTCTCTCTCTCTCTCTCTCTCTATCTATCTATCTATCTATCTATCTATCTATATATATATATATATACATGCTTTTTTTTAGTGTTTACCAGACAGCGTTTTATTGGCATGAGTTCCAGAGGTCAATTTACTATTTCTTTAAAAAAAAAAAATAGTTACCCTCACGTTGATGATCACAGAGCTTAACCTAAATGATTGAGTTTATTTAAGAAAATACCTCGTTCTTGGTAACGGATGAAGAAGGATAAAAAATATAGCAAAACAAGGCATGGAAATACTGAGGAATCCGAGTGCTGCTGCTTTTTTTGTTCTTGAAAATTATAGAATGCTAAAATAGCACTTTGAATCACTAGAATCAAGGTGGTTTAAACTTGCAGCAAGCTGGAGGATCAAGACCTGAGCACTGAGGAAAACAAGATCGTCCACACTGAGGAGAAACTGACGGGTGCCAGCAGTTAGAGAGACACAGCAGATCCATATAGAGCTGATTCTGCGAGAAAAAAAAAAAAGGGGGGGGGGGGGGGGGGGGGGAGGGGGGATGAGATGATGAAGTGAAGAAATTGTGCTGGACTATCAGATGGAGTTAAAAAAAAAAAAAAAAAAAAAAAAAAACACAGGAAAAAAAAAAAGATAAACGCAGACTGAAGAGGACTTTCAAGCAGAAGAAACAACAATGAGAGAGAACATTAGGAAACAGTTTGACAACCCCAGAACGTTTTTGACAAAAGGATGCGGTTCTAATTAAAATGACTGTTCTGGTACTCGTTTTAAAAAAGTAGTTCCCTCATCAGGTATTTGAAGTGTTGAATGAGAGGGACAGATGCAGTGCCAACGCTTGGCCATGTATCTTATAAAACTATCCAGTCATGGATCAGTTCGGTCTGAAAGTTTTTTTTTTTTTTTTTTAACCCCCTTTAATTGGCATGTGGTGGGGGTGTGTGTGTGGTGCTTTTCCCCCCTGTTTGGGTGGAAAGGGAGGGGGCTGCCCCATCAGCAGTGACAATGTGAAGCACGTGCTTGACATCGATGCGTCTCCTTTTTTTACCCGGCCTTGATTATTTTCGGCGTGCCTCCTCTTTCACCCAAACTTTGGTGTTTTTTTTACCTTTCCCCAACCCAGGGTTAACGCACCACGGGAGGTCAGATATCCAGTTTTAGGGGAGACAGGTACAGCTAAAAGAAACAAACAGAATCGGCAAAGGTTGCCAGGGGGAAAAAAGAAATTTTGAAGGTCGTCCCAGTCTTTTTAAAAACCCTTTCACAGTTTCGTGTTTTTGGCCATTTTCATTGGAAAAGGCTGTGTGTGTGTGTGGTGTGTGGGGTCCTCCATTGCGGGGGACCCAGTCCCCCCCTGCTTGGGGGGGTCGCGTGGTCCCTTGAGGATTTTTGGAAACCCAAAGAACAAGGGAGATTCGCCAGTCCCTCCTATTTTTAGCACAGGGAGCATGAAACTGGCGACTGTCTGGGAAAGCGAAGGTCTAATATTGATTTATTTATTCATTCATTCAATTTTTCATTCGCGTCCTTTTATTTCTTCATGATTTATTTATTGATTAAATTTTTTCATTCGTTTATTTATTCATACGTTTATTTTATTGTTTATTTTCTTGGTTATGTTTTTTCCCTTTTTTTTCAAGAAAAACTGACCTTTAAATTTTGTTACCATCCCCAGGGTTTCAGGAAGAATGCTCGTTATTTTTTAGCACAGCACGGGCCCCTTGGCATGTTTTCAACCTAGTTTAATTCTATGAGGGGGTAAAAAAAAAAAAAAAAAACCAAAAAATTATTCGTTGTAAATAAAAAACGTTCTGTTTGGGAAAGGTTTCCTATAATTCTAGTCGTTCTTTTTCAGTTTTTTCCCTTTTTTGTCTTTTTCCCTTCTAACGAAAAGTTACGTCATAGAAATGAAAAAACCGGGGGGTGGTTCAAAGAGGGAGACATTGCCACTTTTGGGGGTAGGAGGGTGTTTGGTGGAGGGTTTCGTATTTTTGTTCCCCTTTTCTTTTCCCCAAGAAGGGAACAATGGTAAAAAGCAAGCATTATGATAGATTTGTATGGTTTCCTTTTTAAAAAAAAATTTTTTTCTTCTTGTTTTAACATAATCTCATTCTTTCCCGTCCACAGAGGAGGCCTGTATCGATTGAGGTAGAAAGCCGACAAAAAAATTAAAGGAAAAAAAAACCCAAAAACTTTACATTGTGAAAACCACTGGCCTTTCATTCTTCCCCTTTGGGGGGGGGGGTTTTTTGGGGGGGGGTTTTTCCCACGGGAAACCCCCGGGGTTTTGGGGTTCCCGGGGAGGGGGAAAAAAAAAGGGGTTCCCTTCCCCTTTTCTCCCGGGGGCTTTTCCCCCCTTTCTTTCCCCCTTCTTTTTTTATTCTCTTCATTTTCCCGGGCCCCCCCTTTTTTCCCTTTTTTATTTTTTTTCCCCCTTCTTTCTTTTTTTTTTTTTTTTCTTTTTTGTTTTTTTTTTTTTTCTTTTCTATTAAATTTTTTACTCACCCCCTTTCGTAAGAATCTCCTTTTTTCCCCCTCTTTCTTTTTCCCTAGAATTTGGGGGGGGTTTAAAAAAAAAACCCCTTTTTTTTTTTTTCTTTTGGGGTTTTTCCTTTTCTTCGTTTTCGTTTTTCCTTCCGTTTTCCCCTTTTTCGAAAAATTTTCCTTTTTCGGGAAACTTAAATTTTTTGGGGGTGTTTTGGAGGGCTTTCCTTCCCCTTTCTCTTTTCCCCCGGGCTTTTTTCGCTTTTGGGTTTTTGGATTTTTTTGTTTCTTTTTGTTTCTTTCGTCTTTTTCCCTTTCCCCGGGGGCCTTTCTTGGGGTGGCCTTTTTTCCCCTTCCTTTTCCCTCCCTTTTTCCCCCTTCTTTTTTTTTTCCCAAAAGGGGTCCGGGGGTCCCCTTTTTTTTTGGCCCCGTTTGTCTTTTAAATGGACTTTTCCCCCCCTTTTTTTTTCAAAAGGGTTTTTGTCTTTTCCTGGGCCCCCTTTTTGGCCCCCCCCTCTTTGGGTCCCTGGAAAAATTTAAAATTCCCCCCGTTTTTAAAAAAAAACCCCCAAACCAAACCCCCTTTCCCCCCCCTTTCCCCCCAAAAAAAAAAACACCCAAAAACCGAAAATAAGGGGCAGAAAAGGGGACACAAAACAAAGAAAAATTGTTCATGAAAACCCAAAAAGGGAATTCATTGACAAAACTAAGAGGGGAATTTTTTAATAAAATTTTTTTTTTTTACATTTACTGACAAAGTCGGAAAAAACGACAAAAACGTCACTGCGTATGTACACACAATCCGTTACGTGGGGGACATCAACCCCCTGGTAAAAATGGATGGACCCAGGGGAGCGGGAAAAAACACAAGCACCCTGCATGAGGGGTTGCGTGTTTTTTGTTGCGGCATGTCTTTTCCCTTTCCCCCAGGTTGGTAGTTTTTTCGGTCCTCATTAACTGTTCCTGTGTTCCGCTTTGGGATCCAAAGGGTTGGGTTTCTGGAAATTTTAAAACAATGCATCCAAACTCGCCAGATAATTCCTGCCCCCCTTCTGACGATGAATCACGCCTTTCATATACTGAGTTTCTGTGTGTTTCTCTCAACTGTCTATGTACCACCCTCAGTCAACGGGCAACTAGCCTTCACCACTCATGTGTCAAGCCGCCAAGTTCTTTCCATGTGCTTTTAAACCTAGTTGCTGACTAGTTGGGGGTTTCCTGATACAATGCCCCTGTCAACGATCCGAATGCAAAGGCCAAAGACTGTCTTGACCTGTGGTTTAAAGGCTCACGTCAAGTTGAGCGGGTTTTATGTTTTGGGGGGTTGTTTGGGGGTGGTGTGTTGTGTGTGGTGTGTGTGTGGTTTGATGTGTTTTTGATACAAAACTGTGAGTGCGCGTGCACGGGGTGCTCTCCCGTCCGTGCCAAACAAGGCCCTTGTTCATTCACAAAGCGTTTTTTGTTATTAACACCAACCCAATCCCCCTTTATTTCTTTTTTGGTCTGCTTTGCACTGCTATTTTTATTTTGAGCCCAAAAAAGCCCCGTTCATTCACTTCACAAGCCTTTCATTTCACACCAACTTTCAATCACTTATTTGGCTGTTTTGCACTGCTGAATCACGTCCAACTGGGGGGGTGCTTTCTTTTTTGTAACATTGGGGTTTTTTCTTCCTCGGCCAAGCAAATTTTTGTGGTCACAGGACCAACGGCTTCAGTCACGGACGGCGGCCCTGTTGCCCCCTTCAATTTCACTTTTCCAGCTTGAGTCAGTCGGCCAGGCGTCAGGGCGCCCCCTTACAGTTGCCCGGGGGGGGCTTAGAGCTGTCCTTTTCATTGCCGGCGCTTACGGCTGTTCACAGTTGTGACGCCAGAGCTGTCCCCCTTTCTTGTCCCACGTTCGGGGGTGTCTTACATTGCCAGGGGCTTACGGCGCCCCTACGGGTTTCCAAGGGGGGCTTAGGCGTCTCCCCAGGTTGGGCCGACGCTTAGGGCTGTCTCCCCCAGTTGTCCACGCTGGGCTGTCTCCACAGTTGTCCGAGCTTAGGGGGTCTCCGCAGTTGCCAGGCGCTTACGGGGGGGGGGGGGGTTTGGGGGGGGGGGGCCCCCAGTTGCCAGGGCCCTTTGGGGCTGTCTTCCAGTTGCCAGGCCTTAGGGCGTCTTCACATTGCCGGCCTTGGGGGTCTCCCAGTTGCCGGGCCCAGGGGGGTCTTTAAAATTTTGCCCCGGCGCTTAGGGGGCTTTCACTTTCCCGGCGCTTAGGGCTGTCTTCA
>JAMYXO010007802.1:0-5000 GCA_033310375.1 Conus canariensis
TCATAACGGCAGACACAGGATAACTTTTTGTTCTAAATGTTTGTATTGGAAGTAAGTTTAACGGTAGACATGGGGGTAATTCTGTTCAAAATGTTTCACCGAGCTGTTCATTTTAGTTTTTGCTGATATCATTCTCCTTTTCCATGAAACACTTGCGGGTTCCCAGACATACTTAAGTTTCTATGTTGAGCAGCAGCAAAATTGAACTTTCAGTCAACATGAATAACCGTTTTCAGTCAAGGGACACTTTTCCCCACGAGAGATCTGGCGTTATGGTGGCATCAGGATAGCTGTGGCTTACACGTACTAATACCTCAGGATTTATTTCACAGCAAATCTAGGTCAGTTTTCCCCCCGTGAATATGGGAAACCCGGATCAAAGCATGCATGGGCTTATCAGTGTCATACAAAGTTCGAGGTATGTTTGGAAACTATTCGTTTAATATACTGATTTGAAAAACGAATCCCAAATCCAAGCTAGCGTAAATTAGGTGGACCAAATGGAATATCCATGTGTCTGTGGAAAGCGTTTCGCTACCACCCGTGGCATGAAGATCCACAGAACAAAGATGGGATGTGTGAAGACTCATCTGAATGAGCAGCAGCGCACTGCATCAGCAGATAAGACGTCGGAAGACCAAGGCCAGGATTTAAACCACAGTGCCAAGGACATCCACGCTGTTGGTTCGGATGAGGAATTTGCACAGGCCCTCGATGCCAGGCGCCTGAAACTCAGCCTGCCACGAGCAAACGAAACTGAAGATTGGGAGAAACTGGATGCAAAAATCGTCCAAAGACTCGATGCGCTGATAGGGAAAAGCACCCTGGAACACAAACTAGCCACATATGGGGACATTGTGTATGCCACATGTAGAGACGCCTATGGAGCAAAACTACCCAAAGAGAAAACACCTCCAAAGAAATCCAGACGCCAAGAAAAGATGGACAAGATCAGGGTCCAAAAGAAAAACCTCAAGATGCAAATGAAGACCGCACTGCCAGCTGAAAAACAAGGCTTGGAAAAACTATGGAAAGACCTGAAAGAAAAACACAGCGCCCTCAGCAAAGCGGAATCTGCGAGGAAGAGGAAGAGCAAAAAGAAGAAGACACAAGAGCGCTTCTTCAGAGACCCCTTCCAGTTTGCCAGAACACTGTTTGAGCAGCCAAAATCTGGGACCCTAAGTGTGGACAAAGGAGTTCTTGAGCAGCATCTGAGGAAAACATACTCTGACCCACAGAGCAAAGCACCACTCGACATTCAAGGTCTGGTGTGGTCAACCAACCCTGAGGAACAGTTCAATGGCAAGCCTCCAACGTTGGCGGAAATCAAGAAGGTGGTCGACAAAGCCAGAGCCAAATCATCACCAGGGCCAAACGGAATACCTTACCAGCTTTACAAGAAATGTCCCAAGGTGCTGGAGTGGCTCCACAGGCTGCTGCGATCGGCTTGGAGAAACCAGAAGATCAGCGGCCAGTGGATGACGGCAGATGGTGTGTACATCCCCAAAGAGCAAAACTCAAGTGACATCAGCCAGTTCAGGCCAATATCACTACTGAACGTCGAAGGGAAAATCTTCTTCTCTGTCATGGCAGCAAGGCTGACCAAGTACCTGATGGAAAACAAGTACTTGGATGTGTCAGTCCAGAAAGGTGGCATCCCAGGCGTGGCTGGCTGTGTAGAACACGCCACAATGATCTGGGACGCAATCCAAAAAGCAAAAACAGAAAAGAGAGACCTGGACGTAGTGTGGCTTGATCTGGCAAACGCATATGGATCTGTGCCCCATGAGATGATACAGTTGGCTCTTGAGATGTACCATGTGCCAAAGAACATCCGCGACATGCTCAAGAAGTACTTCAATGGCTTCTCAATGCGGTTCTCTACCAAGGAGTACACAACAGACTGGATCAACTTGGAAGTGGGTATTGCAATGGGCTGTGCAATTTCCCCAATACTGTTCGTGCTGGCAATGGAACTCATCTTGAAAGCAGCAACAAACAACGCGAGACAAACAGACCTTGGCGATGGATACAAGATGCCTCCTCTCAAGGCCTTCATGGATGACACTACAGTGATTTCATCCAGAGAAGACGAGACACGTCATGTGCTGGAGAGGCTGGACGACATAGTTGCCTCATCCAGAATGAAGTTCAAGCCAAAGAAATCACGGAGTCTCTCACTGAGGAAAGGAAAAGTGGCCGGATCTGTGGTCTTCAGTGTTGCCAACCAGGCCATTCCAACAGTCACAGAAGAACCAGTCAAGAGCCTTGGAAGATGGTATGATGATACGCTGAAAGACACACAAAGAGCAAAAGAAACCAAGCAGATGGCGGAGGAAGGCTTGGAGACCATTGACCAGTGTGGGCTCCCTGGCAAGTACAAGGTCTGGTGTCTGCAGTTCATGCTGATACCAAAGCTCCTGTGGCCTCTGATGATATACGACATCTGCACCAGCATAGTGGAGGCAATGGAAGCCAAAATCAACAAGTTCACAAGGAAATGGCTTGGTGTCCCACCCTGTCTGACTGACATAGCGCTGTACTGTCGCCAAGCAAAGCTGAAACTACCACTGAAATCCATCCTGGAGGAATACAAAGCAGGGAAGATCAGACTTCAAAGCATGCTGGAGGACTCAGGAGACAAGGTGGTAGAAGCAATCAAGCCCCAGCTGAAGACAGGCAGAAAATGGAAAGTTCAAGAGGCGATGGATTCTGCAAAAGAAAGTCTCAAGATCAGAGAAATAACAGGACACACACAGACCAACAGACAAGGACTGGGGGTGACCAAAACTGAATGGTGGTCAAAGGCCAAAGGAAAAGCCAAAAGAGACATGATGATTCAGGAGATGAGAAAAGAAGAAGACCAAAAAAGACTCCAAAAAGCAGTCCAGCAGAGCCAGCAAGGGCAATGGACAACGTGGGAGAATGCACTCCAAAGAAGTCTCACTTGGAATGACATTTGGCGCATGGCCCCTCTCAGGATCAGCTTCATTCTCAGATCTGCATATGACCTTCTGCCCTCAAATGCAAACCTGGTGAAGTGGGGGAAAACAGACGATCCTGCATGTCCCCTCTGCCATGAAAAACAAACAGTGGAGCATGTCCTAAGCTCATGTAAAGTAGCCCTGGCTCAAGGAAGGTACACATGGAGGCACAACCAAGTGCTCAAAGAGATTGTACAAGTAGTCTGGGCTAGTACCAACACCACAAAAGGGAAAATCAGGACTCCAAAAGCACCCGCAACATTCTTCACGGCAGAAGGCAGCAAATCATGGCCAAGAACAACAGTGCCACTCGAAACATGCAGGCAGAGTCTGCTGGACGGGGCAGATGACTGGGAGTGCACTGCAGACCTCCCAGAATGGAAGAGTCACCCAGAGATCATCAGCAAGAGTGGCATGAGACCAGACATAGTAGTCCACTCTAAGTCAACCAAGCAGCTGATCATGATCGAGCTCACGGTGCCATATGAGAACAGAATGGAGGCAGCTCAAATCTACAAGACTGAAAAGTATGCTGATCTGGCAAACAACCTGAGGAGAGAAGGCTATCAGGTCAAAGTCCTCACTGCAGAAATTGGAGCTAGAGGGTTTGTAGGAACGTCTGCATACAGCCTCATGAAACAGCTCTCAGTTGCAGGGAAGGAAAAAACCAGAGCCCTGAAAGCAATGGCAGAAGCGGCAGAGAGGTGTTCAAGCTGGATCTGGTCAAGGAGGAACAAAAGTGAACTTCATAAGGCTTAATTTCCCTACAAATATCAGGTGTCCCTGTGGCTCAGTGGTTAAAGCGCGAGTCATTAAGTGGAAAATGAGCATGTCCAGAGGGTCATGGGTTCGAATCCCAGCCATGGCTCGTCCCAAGATGGGAAAAAAAGGGGCAGCAGAGGGACATCCGGAGTCATGAACCGGGTGTGGCCCAACCCCCCTAGAGTGTCAGGAGATAAGGGCCGAAACACTTGCTTGAAGGGGGCTTCTCTTCTGAGGACTCTCTGCTGCCACGCTCTCCACGAGTTTTCTTTCTACTGTGAAGAAAATTTGGAGCTCGTGTGAAGATGTCAATGGTGAGTGCGTTCATTCCTTTGCAACGAATATTTTTGTTTTTTTACTTGGAGTTGGATGACAAACGCGAAATAATTTGATATGCGGACACAATCTAGATACCTCATATATATGAGCTTATTCCCTGAGGTGCATTACATAATGGTTTCAGTCAGTATAAACGGACGAAGCTAGGATTACCCGCCAAAGCGCATAAGATTATGTACGGCTTAGATCACAGAGGACAAATGATATGGGCTTCACGTCTTCGCAGCTGTCAACATATCAATGATCTGGACATAGCTGGTGATCCATGGGTTTTAAAGGCAGTAACAACTGGTGCAATATATCAAAAAGCGATTGATCGATTGCTGTAGGCAGGAACCGAACAGCCAGCTTCACAACAGCGACATATTCACGGTGTCTTGAAATTTTAAGATTACAATTCTTATATAACCTCATTTCTTTATGCAGTGTCTTGTGACGTTTAAATAACGGAGGAAGTACATTGAGTATTGCAGGTCGTTCAAACAGATACATACCAGCCGGCATTGAAATGAATTTAATTTGTCAATTTCGTCAGGCAGGTGTAGTGAAGAGAATGAAGCAAACGTTATTGTATACAGCGTTGCAAGAACCACATCATGATCAAACACTGCTAACATTTTTAAACAGTCGAGACGCAAATCAAACGGCAATTTTTTTCTCTCTCAACAGACAAAAAGACGCAAACAAAATAAAACAAAGCTACAAAAACGCTTGTAATTTTTTCTTCGTAAACGCTCTAAAAAAAAAAAACAACGTAAGATGATGCACCATTGACAAATATGACTGATTTGCATGTATCTTGATGTAAAACTGTTTCCATCAATACTTTGAACTCCAAACACTGAACTATCATTTATCTTGGATGTCCCTCGGAATCGGGAAAAGGAAGATGAGCCGTGCCATCACTCGCGGACA
>JAMYXO010007802.1:10000-11661 GCA_033310375.1 Conus canariensis
CGAGCGCGCGCGCGCACAAAACACACATACACGCGCGCGCGCGCATGCATGCACTCATGCACACACACTAACCCACATAGGAAAGCACACACACACACACACACACACACACACACACACACAATAAATATATATAATATATATATATATATATATATTACACACACACACACACACATACGCACACACACAAACAGGCGCGCGCGCACCGCAGACACGCACGGACGCGCGAACACACACAATTATGTACGCGTGCACACATACCACAGAAGCATGCGCGCGCGCACGCGTGCACACACACAACACACACACACACACACACACACACACACGCACGCACGCACGCAACGCACGCACGCACGCACGCACACACACACACACCAACCCACACACACAAAGTAGACACACACACACACACACACACACACACACACACACACACACACACACACACAGGCACATACATACACATGCGCGCACGGACACGCCCACACACACACACAATCTCTCTCTCTCTCTCTCTCTCTCCTCATCTTCTCTCTCTCTCTCTCTCTCCTTCCCACGCTCTCTTCTGCTTCTTATGTATGACAGCGTATTTCATCATTTGGAAGATTCGCTGCTCCACTCTTGCATGTCAATAGCTTGTGTCATTCGTTTCTGCCGGCACACAATGACCTACTCTTCCCCAAGGGTGAGTGGGGTTTGTTCAATCAAGTCACAGCCAAAATGGACCAGTTTCTCCCTCAGATCACACAATTTTTTTGGCAATTTTCGAAAAATCATAAAAAAGTCAACCACTTCACCTAGGAGCATGAAACATACACCATTGGATCGAAGAAGCAATATATTGATCAAAAATGCTTACCTCAGTGAGGAATCCACACAGTTCACATGATGTAAGTAATCCAAAATGATACACATTTGCAGAAAAAACAAAAAACTTTTTGTGCACACTGTAACCACTTCTTCATGCTCTCTATCCTCCCCACACAAGTTCAATTACACTTCTGAGCACTTGGTAAGACCTACAGAGAATAGTATATTTATGACAACTGCATAAAACACCAAGAATTTGACCACAAAATGCTTGATCCACTCAAAATCGTGTGATCGTGTTCAAAATCGTGTGATCGCGGGAAATGAGAGTAGGACAATTCAAATCTGTATAAAACTTTCTGCAGAATACACAAAGAATGGTCTGAAGGGAAGCAACTGCAAAAAAAAAAAAAAGCCCTAAGCTGTCCCTAAAAACACATTTATTGCCCTTTAATAAAAGGCGGTATGATTTAAACATCGTCGAACTCTGTCGGAAGTATGCTCCGACACGCCTTCAAGCGATGTGAAAAAGTGTCGGAAACCCCTTCCGACAAGGGCTCGATTGAGTTTTAAGGTTTTATATGCTTGCGGTAAGACGGTACGTCAGTCGAAAACTCACCAAGGGGGAAAAATGGCCCGTACCGAATTTAGATCTAACCCGCGACCCTACAATCTCAAGCCCAGAGCTCTGCCAGCTGGGCTATTTTTTCACCCCTTCCACACCCCCACACACACACACACCTATCCCACTCACCTCCCCCCCCCCCACACTAGAGAGAGAGACAGAGAGAGAGAGAGAGAGAGGAGAGAGAGAGAGAGAGAGGGGGGGGGGGGGGGGGGGGGGG